>JACXGJ010010125.1:0-22600 GCA_016801105.1 Esox niger | reverse complement strand
TGACTTACACATCCGTGATGTATGGGGGTGCATTAGTGCACATGGCGTGGGTGACTTACACATCAGTGATGTATGGGGGTGCATTAGTGCACATGGCGTGGCTGACTTACACACCTGTGAAGGCACCATTAATGATTAACAATACATTCAGGTTTTGGAGCAACAAATGTAGCCATCCAGACAACGTCTTTTCCAGGGAAAGCATTCCTTATTTCAGCAAGACAATGCCAACCCACATTCTGCACATATTACAACAGCATGGCTCTGTAGTAAAAGACTGGGTGCTAAACTGGCCTGCCTGCAGTCCAGACCTGTTTCCCAATGAAGACAATCGGTGCATTATAAACTTATAAATACGACAGTGGTGACCCCCGAACTGTTGAGCTGCTGAACTCTTATATCAAGCAAGAACTAGCAAGAACCTAAAAACTACAGCAATTGGTCTCTTCAGATCTCCAATTATTAGAGTACTATTAAAAGAAGAGGTGATGCAACACAGTGGTCAACATGTCCCAACATTTTTTAAACGTGTTGCTGGTATCAATTTCAAAATGGGCATGTATTTTTCTCAATTTCAACATTTGAAATGTTTTCTTTGTACTAATTTCAATAACATATTGGGATAAATGATATGCACATCATTGCATTCTGTTTTATTTGCATTTACACAGCGTCACAACTTTTTTGGAAACAGGGTTGTAGTTAAAGTTTTAGTTTACGTTATAAATCAGAAAGATTTTTTCCACAACTTGCAGAATTTTGATTTACTGAAATTTTAAGATGAATGAGTACAGTCACTCTCATAGAATGATACTATCTCTCCCTAAAGGTAAACTTTAAATGGTTGTGGTCACAGGTTTATGCGCTGTGTCAACTGCCATTTTCCATAGAGGATCTGACTTTCTACACTCTGTTATAAACACTGGGATTACTCTTGAGAAGCATACTGACATTTAAATGTACCCCCGTTTTGGGTTACGCAGCCAGAATAGGACATGGCAAACCCCAGAACACTGGTCATCCCTATGTTTTTACCTTTCTTTTTGCCTTTCTTGGCAAAAACGTTGGTAAATACAGTGGAATGAGTATTTGTCCAAATTGTTAATTGGTACTATTATATTTTTTTATATTCTATGTAAAGACCCAATAGTTGTCTAACATTATGTAAGATTGTGAAATACATGTTCAGTTCTACATTTTTACCTTAACAACAAAAAGTATGGAAATTAGTAAGCTTTTTCAACACTGTGATTTGGTTCCAGGTGTTTACAAAAAAGCCAATTTAAAAAGAGCTTAAGAAATGATCCATCACACGGCACTTCTCCAGTCAGATTCGTTCCAGACAATCTGATACAGAAGTCTTGATTTTGAAATTGCTCTTTGCTAAGAAAAGACTATTAGTCACTTTTTGAATTACCCAATAAAGCAGGAGATCAAAGAAACAGTACAATTACAAAAAGGTACTTACTTTCTTCTAGAAATTATTTAACATTGATATTTAAAAGGCAATTGACATTGAACCGCATGCGGGAAATAAAAAAGTGCATAATTCTGGAAAAATTTGCACACAGACAATAACTTCTGGATGAAAATAGGTATTTTTTTAGATAATTATCATTTGAAAGAAAACTCATTGCTAACTTTCCAATCTTTCCATATTTGTATGAAATATAACATAATTACAATGTAAAAATTGTTATTCTGTTATCTTCATAATCAGATTTTGTTTGTTTTTATGTTATCTTTTTCTTGAACTCATGCTTTGGCTATAAATACAGTAAAAGTAAATCCGGGTTTTTTAACAGAATATATACCATTAATAATGAGATGAAAATGACAGTTTAGTCAAAGTGCAGATGTCATCCAAATGTTAAATTTAGCGGTTTCTGAAAACGTATACACGTAGTATCTGTAGAATCCCAACTGAATGCTAGGAACAGTATGAACCAGGAGGTGAGCACCAGAGGTATCATATCAGACTTTGCTGAGTAGCAGAGTTTGACATTTCTTTACAGAGTGTAATCGGATAGGAGCCTCATGAAGATATGTTCCTGCTTGAAGCACATCTTGTCCACTGGGTCTGTATAGTGTAGCGGTGGTAAACGTCAGCTGAGCACTCACAGGCTTCAATCTAATTAACTTCACAGCCTGGAGGCATGATATTATGTTAGTAGTTCTCTCAGAGGATCAGGCTGAAACCTAAAACACTTGGATGCTTCCAATAAAAACTCTGATGAGCAATATCAACCCCATAACAATACATCACTTTTTTTCTCCAGAGATTTGGTAGATCACTAATGAGATAGAGAAACCATCTCAATACCTTTTCTTTACTTTTCTTTGTGTGGCTTTCACTACAACTCCCTTTGAACAACAGACAGCAATTACTCTTTAATTTAAAAAACATGGTGTGTTCTTGAATAATTTTAATATCAAGCATAACTACAAATCATAACAGAATATCCACTTTATCTTGGTAAAATTAAGCCTGCATTAAAATCAGGTCTTCAAAGCTGCCCAGAAATGCGACTGGGATTCTCAGTTGCAATTCTCAGTCCGCAACTCTGCCCAGGTTTAAGCAACACCGCCCATTCTTCCGCATCATCAGTTTAAATATGAAATTTCAAAAGCATAAGAAATTGTCATATCCCCAGCCTTAGGCTACTTTGCTTTAAAAGATACAAATATAAAATTTACATGTACAGATCAGGCATTTCAAAGACTCATCCATAGTGACTTAGACATTTAGATATCTGCCATGTTCAGGGACAAAATTGTTTCCCCTTGCCAGCTTGGGATTCAGTCTGGCAACCCTGAGGTTACTTGTGAACATCATAACCGCCAGGCTAACTGCTTCCTCCTGATAACAAACCAGAAAATAAGCTTATACGTAAGTGTAATATTTGATATTTTAATATGATTGACTGTTACGGAAGAATGGGTTGTTTTAACCTGGGCAGAGTTGCTTATACCAGTGTCTCCCAGGCACATTTTAGGGCAGCTTTGTCATTTTTGCGTGTACGTCAAATAACATTTGAGTTTGTGCTGCCATCTCGTGGTCAGGCATTTAAAATACATGTCAAGGCTCTTTTACAGTTATTGTCTAATAGTCTGTGTCAGTCGTACCACATAGAACGAACGCATTAATCAGAAAAGTAGATATTGGGAATTGTACATGTGACGGACAAGTACGATTAGATGGTCTCCGCAAGATTATTTTGTCACAAAGAAGTGTTCTATAGTATATGTTAGTCTAAATTAAGTAAGGAATAACGTTAACATTGTGGTTAAGATAACGTTTAAAATCACATTTTAAGACGATTCATTTTAGTTATGGGCGGGATTTAGTGACAACCGGATTACGTTAGTCAGCAGGTTTTTTTTCCTTTCGTGGCTTGCTCATCTATGTGAGCAAGCCACAGTAGTAATTGGTCTCATTTGAAGATTTGCCTTTAAAATAAAGTTAATAATAAACAAAGCTATGCAAATTGATACAAAGAAAAATCCTTCCATATTTGTACTAGATCGTGCTAAACCGGATTGTAATGTAGCAAAAAAAGACAATTCGAATAGAAAACAATATTTAGCTAATAAAACTGTGAGTGTATAAGGCTTCAGAATTGCATTGGAGTCATTCTTATGTTGGTCTGAGAAACACCAATGGATTTTAGATCAACTGAAATCAGTCTGAAGATAAATCTATATTAATGTTATTAATCTTATGGTGGAACTTTTACCATGGTAATCACCTCACAAATCAGCATAAGTATTTACAGTCGATATATGTCCAATTTACAACATGCTTATTGTGGCAAATTTTACACTGGGTTTTAGAGACCAATAATAAAAAGCGTGGCACTAATATGATCGTTCACTCTTTCATTGTTTACATTGTCACTGAGTGGAGGCACAACAACCCTCCCATTTAAAAAAATATGATCTATTCCAATTTTTCAGTGATTTTACAATAGTCATCAATTCGCCTCGATTTCAAACGGTGGGATCTTTATTTTGAAAGCAAAACTCAAATTCCACTTTAGCGGCTCATCCTTAAAGTGTCCACATTTACATTGGTGCTTTAGTGTTGCTGGTTTCGGTCGCAATCACAACAATACCAAAAGGCTCATCTACGGGCTGTTTCGGTCATGATTCAGAATGTTTTAAGAAGCTTAGCTAACAAAACACGGAGGATTCAAACGCCTACGAAATATGTGACTTTTTTACGGGCTGTGGGACCTCTACCTGTATCTGCCAGGCATTTGACGGACGCGAAGGACGCAAGGCCTTTTGACACGTCCTTGCTCGAATTTCTTGTTTGTCCATTATCCAAAAAACAGTTGAGGTGAGACATTATTATTCTTAACTTAACGTTTCTAACGAAACTCGCGTTTCTCTCTGACGCTACACCAAATGCCTCAACGTTGTAGCCACAATATTACTACTACGCCTCGTAGCATTTGAAGGCTAATTAGGCTTAAACATCGGCGTCATGTTCCATGTAAGTACAAGTAGTATTAACGTAATTTGAAACCGCTAGTAAACAAGTAGTATTAACGTAATTTGAAACCGCTAGTAAACAAGTAGTATTAACGTAATTTGAAAACGCTAGTAGCTCTGGGCATAGAATATAAACGTTAGATAGTTAACAAGGTCTATTTGCTTTTCGACTGGAGCGGGTGTAGCTAGCTGTGTAGTGGCCACGAAATTATGACAATGTGTGATGCAACACAACAGTAGCACCCACTTACAAAGCTCACCCTAACATTAATTCCATGTTTCAAACTTGTTTGTCTGGTTAGCTAATGCTTGCCAGTGGGCAAAACTTTGTAGAGAGAAAATGCTGGTATTGGAGAATACGCTCAAAGACAGGCATGCTTGTTTGATTTCGATGTGGTTGTAAACATTGATTACTTGGTATAAACGATGTGCGTTTCTTGGGCCCCCTCAGTAGACCAGCTAGAAGGAACTGTTCGATGTTCGTATTAGGGCTAAATTGTGCTAATTCTGATGTTTCTGGCCGCCCATGGATCAATTTTTCAGAACATGCCATTATTCAACTTTGTCCCAACCTGGGTTTAGTCTGTCTAGCATTGTCCAAAATTCACGAATTGAAACTGCGTTTTGATCATCAAAAGCTGAATTGCAAGCTGAAAGCTAATCTAAACAGTTTAAACTAAGCCTCGTTTACACCAGGCACGGCAAACTTTATGCGTACCAGCGGAAGTCCATTCATTTCAACAGAAAGCACTTCGCACCGCTGAGGCTAAACCGGGGGTGTCCACACTATTCCACTGAGGGCCGTGTGTCTGCAGTTTCGCTCTCTCCTTTTACTTGATTGACTAATTAGGTTGGTAATTGGTTAGTTTTTACCTTTACCTGGTTGTTTAGGTGAACTGGGAAGCAATTCTTATGAAAAACCAAAAACCCGCAGACACACGGCCCTCCGTGGAATTGTTTGGACACCCTTCGTCTAGACTATCGCACTCGCACAGTTGTGGATGCGTTATGGCAGGTGTGTACATGAGTAGAATGTTTTCAACTTGTGCGGTGCTTTTCTGTACGATGTCAGAAACGGAAGTTGATGTACCACCGAAGAAGTGCTCACATGTAGCTTTCTTTTGTGTTTATGGGATGGCAGGAAAAGCTTTGACAGCTCAATATTTGTAATAGTCTACAAGATCAAAGTTTAAGACTTATGCTAAATATTTGAGGGGGACATTTCCGAGACCCGCTTGCAGGGCCAGCTCCAGGCATAAGCAACGTCCCTTATGGCCCCCCTGAATGCAAGTGAGTCTCCGAATGCTAGTGAGCCCCTGACCGATAGGGGAAAGGTGGCCCCAAATAAAATCTAGCTTAGGGCCCTGAAGAGCCTAGAGCTGACACTGCCTGCTTATTTGAGGAACATTATCATCAAATAAATATATAGCCTGTGTGACTTCAACATTTCCATTTCATCTAATACAATCAAAAATGGAGAATTTGCCAGTCAATTTTGTTCACAATGATATCAAATTTCGACACCACTTGGAACAACCGCTTAGCATTCGCTAGCTACAGATGAGTCTCAAGAGGCCACACGTCCAGTCTGGCCTCCTTGCAGGTCTGGAAACTAATGTCTCTCAGCTGCCAGATTGCTCTTGGATGTTAGTTTTCTTTTTTTAAATCAACTCACAGGCTTGTTTGAAGGTGGGCTTAGCATGGTTTCACTATGTATTCAAACTGGATGGAACACATTTCCTGAAACATTTTAAATTCCTACCTAGGTTGCAACGTATCAGAATAGAGGCAAAGATGGAGGAAAATCTGAATTCTATTTTGGAAGAAATTTGCTGTATTCATGCCATCGAATCAATTAAGCCATTACTTCTCTGCTTAAATGCTGTTCAGAATATTTTTTGCATGCCTTTCTACACGCTATGGTAAAAGTAAAATGTATTAAGCATGGCTGACACTGATTTATTGAAATAAAAAAATTATACTGGGACTTTGCTTTGTTCGTTCGTCAAAAATCTTTTGGTACATCTGGTGTTTGAGACTGCCGTGCCATCTCTTCTCATTCGTAATTTAGAATGAGCTTTATCCATCACAAAACTGCTAATTCTTTCTACCTCATCCACATTTGAGATTGCAACAGGCGCCACATATTGCTTTAGATTCAGCATTACCGGACCTATTAAATCATTAAGCATGTAGTCCGGTCGCAATAACAATGATTTACCTGAGAAACGGTTGTTTGTTTCCCAAAGACATCTATGGTTCAATACAAATGCGAAATACATGCACAGATTTTGGTGGGGTTTTATTTGCTAATTTTCTGCCATCTTCACTTAGCTAGCTACTGTTGCACTGAAAGTAATATTCTCTTGAGCTCCTGTAAAAGCCCCTCCCAAGTAATGAATTTGGTTAAGAGGCTACAGATGATATAATAATGCCTCTGTTGTGGCTACAGAAATAAAAGTTTGCATTGTGCCAGTTTGAAGTGGCCAAATTCTGGCAGTGGCTTCATCAGTAAAAATCAAATGCTGGTGCAACAGTTACTGAATTTATTTAGGATTTCTTTTAGTTAGTTTCTTTTATTGCCCGTGACACAGTTAATGAATTTCCAACTATGTTAATCATGATTAATCCAGGCTGGACTGAGGTGAATAATGGCTTGTTGTGAAAAATGACTCCATGGGCCTTCAAGAACAACTCAGTTACCCAAATATGAATCTAGGTCCAACTGTCACTAAGCGGTAGTGTGGGAAATGTGCTGCTCTATACTGTCCACCAGATCCATATGTTATTTCTCAGGCCTCTGTGGTCCGTTACATTTTTATGTCAGCCCTGTCTACCTTAGAGTATGTTGTGGTTTAGTCTCAACCTACTGTAGCTATATAACAATGTGTAAACAAGCAAAGGTATGTAGAAAAAACATATCTTATCATAGTATATTAGAAAGACACACTTGCTTTGTTGTGCACAAAGCTACCTGCTCACCGCCGTTTTCTGTCTCTTATCCAGGTACGAGGAAAAGACCAATGAACTCGTTAACGAGGAGCTTGGCATCGCGTACCCAGTCATTAATGGGATTCCCAACATGATTCCTACAGATGCGAGGTTGATTCAGAAGGATCCGGAAGCACCAGTGGAACCGTCACAACCGGCATAAAGCCCATTGACACGAAGTCTCAAGATCTTAACCTTGAACACTGTATGAACATTGTATTTAGGGTGTACTGTAGTCAATATGTTTTCCTTATCTACTCTAACCATACTGGTTCCCATAGTCTCCCTATTTGGACTTCTCTATTCTGCAACTGTGGATGAGAACTTCCCTCAAGGATGTACCAGCACCAGCAACGTGTGTTTCTACAGCCTTCTGTTACCAATCACTATCCCCGTATATGTATTTTTCCATCTATGGAAGTGGATAGGAATCAAGCTGTTCAGGCACAATTAGGGTACTATATAAATTAATAAGGCTACAGCTAAATCATGTAAAAAATTATAATAAAGATTATGAAGTAAACAATGTGGGCTGTGGTGACAGCTTTGCCTTGATTAGTGTAACCACAACCAATGATGTACCAAAAACTTTATTTTATGAGTTACAAATACATTTTTTCCAGATAGAATTACAGTCATAAATGTTAATCGAATGTGTTTTAATGAAACTTGAACCGGAATGTTGATTAACCCAAACATATAAGATTAACCTATATTTTCTAACATATAACCAATGACATGTCCCTTACTACTGGGAACTATTAAACTGCCATGTTTAACTAGAATGTCGGAATTGACTACATTTCCTAGTTGCGACTTGTGTGATCGTGGCACAAGAACATCTGGTCAACAAGCAAATGTATCCTTGAGGGACTAGAATGAATTAAACCGTTATGAGGTAGATTTTTTTCGACTAGGTCTTACTTTTTCATCTTCTTCCCATTAAGGGACTGTGTCATCTTCATTAAGGGAGACTGAGGTCTTGGGTACTGTCCATCGCCTTTCATCTTAAAGAAAAAAGATTCATTCAGTCTCATTTGAACAGCCTTAACCTGACTTTTGCACTGCGCAAACTGGTCATTTTCCTCACTGGATGTGTCGGTTGACTTCTGGCCTAATGGGGGGCTGGTTCCCTCATCTCTGACCTGTGTAGGAGAGGGTAGGCAATGCATGCTAAGCTCAGCTCTTACCCTGTTAGGTAGACTCAGGTCAGTAGGTTGCTCTGAGCACTCTGCAGCTCCAGACAACTGGTGAAACCTTAGGAATGTGGAGATCTCTGAGGTAAAAAAGTTTTCTGTTTGAGTGGCTTCCTCGGATTTTGCCTTTGAGAATAGTGTCCCCTCTTTTGGTTGTAGAGGTGAATTGGTATATCTGGACACAGTTGTGGCATCGGCTTCACCATTGCCTCCACTGCTGGAGTGATCAGAAGGTGGCAGTACTCTGAATTTCCTCTGAGTTAAGAAAAGGTCCTCACTGTTGGTATCTTCAGCATCACTTTGAGAGTTGCCCTCTCGGTGCCCTTTTCCGTTTCCTTCTCCCATTCCTTGCTGATGAGTCCCAGAAAAGCTTATATCATTTCCACTTTTGGGGCTTTCCAAAGGACATCGGTCTTTCACTTTGTGTTTGGTTGTTGAGGTGCAATACTCTTTTGGACGTTTTGCTGGAATGAAATCAGGGAATAAATCAAATTCAACTTTCTTTTTCTTATGATGGGTTTTCTTGGATCCTTTCACCGAGTCACTAACCAGTGGCACATGGTCCTGTTTCTGAAAGCAGTATCCAACATTGGGTTTTGGATGTATAGAGGACTGGGAGGAAATGTCGATATCTGAGTTTAGAAAGCAATCTTGTAATTCCAGTGCTACTGTCGCCTTTTTCTTTTTTGTCTTCCCTTTGTACTTTTGGGGTTTATTTTTGTTTTCAATCATATCTTTTTTCACCTCTGTCCTGTGGATGTTGTCATTTCTTTTATGTTTGTTTTTCTTTGATTTCTTTTTTTTTTTGTCTCTCTTGGGTGTTTCACAAAATAGGTGATATTCTGCGTGCTCTGTTTTTGCCCTTTCAGCCATCTCCATCTGAAAAGAGAATGTTTTGAAATTATTATAATCTTCCTATACAAAAATACAAATATTTGTTTTTTCCATTAAGTATAATATTTACAATTTCTGTTTTATTTTAGGGTAATTACAATCATGGCCAGAAGTATTGGCACCCTTGCATTTTCTTTGCATTGTCTATACAAATTAGATTTTTCAGAACATTTGTTATTGCTGAATATTGTTTTAAATCAGAAATGGGATTCACACCCTATGCTCAATATTTATTAGCACGGCCTTTGGTCAAAATATCTGCAACTGAGTGCATCCTAAGCCATGGAAGAGTTTTCTCCACATTTCTATTGGCAGTCAGGCCCACTCTTCTTGTTCAAACTGTCCTAGGTTACCCTGATTTGAAGGCTTTCTGCTAACTGGAACTTTCAGATCTTTCCACGTTTTCAATGGGATTTTGTTCTGGAGTAATTGCTGGCCATTTCAGAACGGTCCATTGTGTCTTGACCCATTCATGGGTGCTTTTAGAAGTGTATTTGTGGCCATTGTATGGCTGCCTGGGAGGCCTATGATCTTTGACAGAAACCCATCTCTCCGACAATGGGTTCGACCTTACAATGCCTTGGTATTCTCTTGATGATGCCACGCCGATGTTCAAGGCACCCAGTGCCAGAGGCAGCAAAGCAACCCCAAAACATCGCTGATGTGTTTCATATCACTGTCTATGTTTGACTGTTTGGAAGTTGCATTTTTCGTTGAAGGCTTCATTTTGTTTTCTATGAACATAGGATGATGTTCTTTGCCAAGAAATCAGTTTTTTTCTGTCCGCGGTTGTTGTGGTGTGTTTTGGCAAATTGCTTAGTTTCTTATTTTTCAGCAGTGAGGGCCCCTGATTTTCCTTTCTTGCAACCCCTTTTCATTAACTTTACAATGGATATTGCGAGTTGAAACTGTAGTCTATTGTTTCTGCATTTCAGCAATTTTCTGAATCTGTGTGGCAGTTGCTCAAGGGGTTTTCTCTACCATTCAAACGATCCTTGGCTGCAATCTTCTATCAAAGTGTCTCTTGGAAAGTGTCTCCTGTTGAGGGAGGTTGGCTAATGCAGCCTGGACCTTAAACGTCTTGCTATCATTACGTACTGTGGAAACAGGAACATCAGTATTTCTGGAGATCAATTTGTAGTCAGCCTTGAGATTGTCGAGATAATCTTGTGCCTGACTTTTTCAAACAATTCCCTGCTTTACTTTTACCTATGCTCACTGCGGTACACAGTGACACAAAACCAAAGAGTTAATCCTTCCCTTTCTCTATTCAAACTAGACAAATGAGTGATGTTCATAATGCAGGCATCTGCAACTCACCAAAAGAGAACCACCTTCTTAAAAAGTAATTAAAAAAAACTTCTAGAAGGTGCCAATAATATTGTAATGTCCATATTCAATCTAAGTTATTGTCATTTCTTCAGATTTGGGGGATTTGTTAAACTGCACACAAAAACAATACATTTGTGGACACCCAAAGTGTCAAATTCAGACATTTTCTTGAGGAAAGGGCAAGGGTGCCAATACCTTTGGCCACGACAGTATAGAGAATTCTCTTTAACCTAAATACAGAAATGATAACATTTAGTGTCTTACCAGAGATTCAAGACATGCCTTTTCTTCCTCCAATGTTAGTGAACAGTATGCCGTATTCCTCCTGGAAACCATGAATCCCAGCACCTGTAGGCGAATAATCACATTGAAGGGCATTGTGCACCCGTGACCAAGGATCACCTTGGTGACACTTACCTAGCTTCAACCACTAATGAATGACATTAAATAATAGTTGCTTGATGGTTTGACAGGTCTATGTAGGACGTTTGCGGGACGACACTAAAGGGTTAGGATACATCTGTGGAAGGTCATGTAAGTACAAGGTCTTGTAAAGTTAGGAGCATTTTACTTCAAACTGGTACTATGAACTTGACTTACTAGTGCAATATACTTTACTGGCACTATGAAATTTACTTACTAGTGCTATAAACTTTACTGGTACTATGAACATGACTTGTGCTATATAACTTACTGGCACTATGAACTTTACTTACTAGTGCTATAAACTTTACTGGCACTATGAACTTTACTTACTAGTGCTATAAACTTTACTGGTACAATGATGACCAAGGATAAATGACAAATGAATTGTCATTGTTTGCTTTTCATGGAGCGCTTTGGTGAAAATGAATCGGATATGACCACTCAGACATGGCCTAAGTCATGTAGTCTGATATCAGATTTATATCCGATTTCGTAGCGCATATACATACCAGATTTTATTATATGGAGTAAAAATCGGGCATTA
Organism: Esox niger; assembly: GCA_016801105.1. Lineage (NCBI taxonomy): Eukaryota > Metazoa > Chordata > Actinopteri > Esociformes > Esocidae > Esox > Esox niger. Next base: position 10,720 of record JACXGJ010010125.1, on the reverse strand, counting down.
GTCTTTTCAAACTGCCAAAATATATATTAAAATGTCAAGAAAGTGACGAAGCAGGAAAAGAGGGTAAATATACTTTGGTGGAGCCAAGGGGAAATTCATCCTAACAGTCTGATTCTGTGATTATAGGGAAAAAAGATTATTGAAAAAAATGTATGATTGTTCGAAGATGGCAGAAATGTCAGACGGATTGTACTTTTGATCTGAATAAGCTTCCAGTCTGCTAGGTCATTTCTTAATGATATGAAAGAAGTGACACCATAATGAAGTGTCATGCTGCTCTATTGTCTATGTCATGCTTGGTTAATCAGAAATATTGCCTGTGTAGACATAGCGCCAGTTTAAGACAGCAAATAAAATAGGGATTTGTAACACATGATCTGAAGTATCAAGAGGAGGCAGTATAGTGAAGTATGTTAACCAAGGAACACCGTTGTAGCGGTGTTCCTCCCCAATCGGGGGGCATGGAACACCATTCTTCCAAAATATATTTCCTAATTTGCTCTTTTGATGATGGTGGCGGAGACCGCTATCTAACATGTGGGTCCAGAATCTCCCACAGGTGTTTAACTGGGCAGTGATCTGGTGGCTGAAGGCCATACCATATGATTCACATTATTTTCATACATATCAAATAACTCAGTGATCCCTCGTGCCTCGGGATGGGGGCATTGCAATCCTGCGAGAGACCAGATAATCAACCCTCTTTCAAAGTCACCTAGCTCCTTTCCTCTGTCCATATTGATTCAAATTGAGGTTAACTGGGCCTGCACAGCAATTTTATAGATGACCATGAACGGGATGTCAATAGCATTATATGTTGTAAATTGCCCGAGCATGATAGGATGTCAGTTGTTTAATTTTATCATGCAGTACACCTGTATGGAAAAATCTAAAGATAAGTTCCTCTACTTTATTGAAATGTTTCTGTTAATTTGTCACCCAGCTGTATATATATTTTGGGGTGTGTTTATTGACAGGAACCTAGGAAAAGAGAGGCTATGAAGACTGGTATGTGGATGGAGTCAGAAAGGGCACAGACAGTAGGCTGAGCTGGTGCTTTATCTCCCGACGTCATGGGTGGGTGGGAGCATAGACCGCTAAACCAGACTGTGGTACACATTGTTAATCTCAATGTAAATCTCGTCATGTGAATAGGCTCTTAGTAAATGACAGGACCAGGCAGATGTGTCAAAACAAGTCCCGGAATGGTGTTGCGAGGGAGGAAAATCTGTGTCATAATAAACATTTTATATATTCAAGCAATGAGGAATCAGGAGGTGTGGTACATGGCCAATATACCACAAACCCCAGAGATGCCTTATAGCTATTACCAACTGGTTACCGCAAATCTGCCAATCATCAATAAGGATTGGAACCACCCAGTTTATGATATATATTATTATGCCACTTATATAACCCCTAATAGTATCTCATGGTTGTAAGTGTTTGGATCCTGGATATCCATTGCTCACCACAATCCCGGACTTCCACTGGTAAAGCATGTTAACAGAATTTAATATGTAACACTCGCGGATTTTATAGGCCTTGACGGTGGCCTATTCGACCTGTAGACTAGAGCATGCTGTTTTTTGTTTTTGCTGTGGTCATCAATCATAAATGAATGTACCTTAACAGCTTACTTGACCAAGGTTATTTATTAATCAAGATACTCCTTTTATCCCAAGTAATAGCAATACAAACCAGGTCAACAACCAGCTAGCAACTTAGTCTAGACTAGCCTACGGCGCTTGACTGGTGGAGGATCTGGAGTTGAGTGGAACGCGGGGGCTTGGATGTGCGCCTCTCGGTTAAAACACAAGAAAATTACAAGTTATTAGAGAAAACGACACACTCTGCTTAGCTTTTTGCCAACCCGCATTGTCCATGAAACTTACAGGTCGTGATGCACAGATAATTAGTGCGCGAATCTAGGCGAATCTCTATGAAATCTCTGTAAAAACGTATTACGTCGATATTTTTTATTAAAAGAAATAAAATGTGGGACGGCTCCCACTTCACGTCTTGAAAAATGTACGTATGCCATATTGCCCTTTGCCACAGGCACAGGTTTTCCGCGGCCCTGACAATATTTCCTAATTTCTACAGGCTTGATATTGGTGACCTCGTAACATGTAAGTAAATAGACCCCTAACATGTAAGTAAATAGATTTAAATATGGGACACTAATATTATAAATGATATTAATAATATGGATGTATTACCTTCTCAAATCCTCCTAGGACCGTGCTCCCATACTTCAGACTCCCGCCAGAAACATCCAAGGGGGAGCGCCACGAGATCAATCACTGGCTGATCTCGTGACACCTTTTATACTTCATCTTCCCACGACTCTGAAATGCACCTACAAAGTTGGTTTATGTGGTTCACCTAAGACTCAATATAGGCTAAATGTAGAACAATAGGCTAAATGAATTATGCACTTTCTAAATTAAAGACTGCCAAATAAAATGACTTGTTAGATGTTAAGTATCAAACTTTTATTTTAAGCGTTCTCTTTGTCAATGCATGTGTTTGATTTAGATTTGTAGTCTTGTCCTAAATGTATAGGACAAGACATTATAACAGGGTTTTGTGAAATAGATACAAACTGCTTATTAGAAATAAATGTAGCGACATGAGATAACCTATTTATGTAGGCTGCAGGATACGATTTAATAAAGGAACACATGTGAATAGGCTACAGGACACGTTTTTTTCAGATGCTCTAATACTTTCAGACGGCTATGCCATGAAAGAAAAAGAATGCTATGCATGTTAGATAAGGATTAGGTTACTGTTAGCCTATGAGTTCCGGTTAGGATTTAATGTAAAATCAAGGTCTAATGTTATCGCTAGCCATCCACCCTATTCCTGGTTGAAATGCTAGTTGAGTCAAGCGATCACATAACTTTCTTCGTGTCCTGTACACAAAAATAATGTTCGTGTATCTGTCTCAAAGTTCTATACGGGCCATTCCGCCGAATTAGTGCCATTTGCATCTTGTAACGTTTCAAAATACACTTAGTTCTTTATCTTTTATCATTCAGCACTTATTAGATAATAACACACATGTTTAACTATTCAAAACGTGTTGGGGTCAGTCTCAGGCAAGTTTTTTTTACAAGTTTTCTTAATGGGAGATGGTTTTTCATACAATTGTTTAAATTATCGCCCAAACATAATTGAAAAATAACTTGTTAATTTTTTATAAGAACAATTAAGAAACTGCAATGAACATTGGGTGACAGGAATGAACAAGTAACAGGAATGAGTTCTTGTGTGTGTGAGAATAACTGTATGTCACTTCCTTCAAATAAACAAAGATTAAACATAAGTCATTATATTTGACAAAACAAACAGTAGACCTAATTGCAACACAAAAGCTGTAATAATTGTGTGTACATGCTTTTGCCTAAGTTTGTGTATGGAGTGTGTGCTTGTGGGACTGCTTTTTCCCTAAATAGATTTTGCATAGTTTGGAGCTGTGCTTTGGGTCATTGTCCTGTTGTAGGAAGATGGCACTTGATTGGCTCCAATCAAGTGCCATCAACAGGGTATGCTATGGCATGGCAAAATGGAGTGATAGCCATTCTTCTAGATCCGATAACCATTCTTCAAGATCCAATTTACCCTGTACAAAACTTCCAACGCTAAAGTAGCCCCAGACCATCACATTGCCTCCACCATGCTTGACAGATGGCGTCAAGCACTCCTCCAGCATCTTTTAATTTGGTCTGTATCTCACAAATGTTGTTCACTGTGAACCGAACACCTGATACCCTTAATTTGTCTGTCCATTAACAAAATCCATTTTTAAATATGTTAATTAAAAATATTTTTAATAATAACTTAAGTAATATTAAGTTATTATTTCAGAATAACTTAATAAAATATCCAGATCAACATAGTCAGTGCTTACTGTACAGGGCACCTACTCAGACAGTCCGTTTTCTTTTCAAGGTTTGCCAAGATGGTGGTGAATAGAGATGTAACCTTTTCTTACCCATTCAGCCCCCGATGATTCATCAGTATAGCTCCCTTCCTGTCTCATAATATAGCGTCAGTCTCCTTCTGGCCCTACTGTGCTTACTATTCACAGACTGAGAGGGGAATTCTTCGCTTTCAATAATTGGGACTCCTTTCTCTTTTTTATTGTTCTAAAAGGTTTCCCCTCTATTGTCTGAGACCTTGATGATGTCAGTTAAAGCTTGGATGATCAGGGGTAACTGAGAATATTGTCTCTGAAAATAGCCTGTGCCATTTGTGCTGTCAGGTTGATCATGTAATAGTCTCATCTAGTCAATGGTTGTATGTAATTGAGATATTGTTTTGGTTCTTCTCTGTAATTTCCTCTTGAGAACTTGGTGTGACTGAAAGCCAGCAGAAAAGGGGTGTAATGTCAGATCCTTCCACTGCCAACCAAATGTTTATCGTCATACATCTAATGATAATGTATTAAACCACACGTAAAAATGACGATGAAATTCCTGTATAATCCTTCAATGGATAAGATCATTCACATGCCACTGTACAAAACCACAATCCTTTTGGTTGGCTAGAGTACAAGAAGCACAGGATCTGAAAAGGGAATGTATAGCGTCAACATTGTCCGCGATAGCTTTGCACAGCTTACGCTGAAGCCCATCACATTGCATTGCTTCTAGAGGATGGGAACACACTTGGACAGTTCTGGAGAAAAAGGTCACCCCCTAACTAGAGCCATAGTAATGTGGCTGTGGAAGGATCTGACATTACACCCATTTTCTGTGGCGTCTTTAGCGTCAGACAGTAGTGACCGGACTCAAGGTCCTCTTTGGTAACAGTTTTACCTTTGCACTACGAATTGTGATGGAAAGCTATACTAATATCCAATTTGGTCCGTTTGTTTTTTTGGATGTTTACCAAAATATATTCAAGATACAGTTAAATAATGAACATAGGCTTAAATTGAGTCAGCTTTAATGTGAGGGTATTCACATCCAAATTGGAGGAAGGGTTTAGGAATTACAGCTCTTTAATATGTAGCCCCATCTTTTTCATGGGACCAAAAGAAATTGGACAATTGACTCAGCAGCTGTTTCATGGACAGGTGTGGGCTATTCCTTAGTTTTTTCTTAATCAATTAAGCAGGTAAACGATCTGGAGTTGATTCCAGTTGTGGAATTCACATTTGAAAGTGGTTGCTGTGACCCCACAACATCTGGTCAAAGGAGCTCTCAATGCAAGTGAAACAGGCCATCCTCAGGCTGCAAAAAGACTGCAACACAAAAAGGCCAGCAGTGGTGGATGATAATTGGATGCTTCCATTATAAAGAAAAGCCCCTTCACAACATCCAGCCAAGTGAAGAACACTCTCCAGGAGGTAGGCATATCATTATCCAAGTCCACCATAAAGAGAACACTTCACGAGATCAAATACAGTGTTCACCACAAGGTGCAAACCATTCATAAGCCTCAAGAATAGAAAGGCCAGATATTGCCAAGAAACATCTAAAAGGCCCAGTTCTGGAACAGCATTCAATGGAGAGATGAAACTGAGATCAACCTGTACCAGAATAATCAAAATCTCATGATCCGAAGCATACCACATATTCTGTAAAACACGGCAGTGGCAGTGTGATGGCGTTGGCATGCATGGCTTCCAATGGCACTGGGTCTCTAGTGTGTATTGATGAGGAGTAATCATCTATTTACGGCATTTTTCTTTTCAATCAAAATCCTTATTAAATGCGTACCTACAGTACATTTCACTTTTTAATTAGGGGGTAGATCAGCTAAGCCATATTAGAAGTATCATTGTTATGCTTTGCATTTAGGCTGGCAGCTTTTTAGTCAATAATCTTCTTCATTTTATGTTCATCGGCTTGTCCATTATCAGGTGGCGGGGCAGCTGCTCCAGCAGGGGACCCCAAACTTCCCGTTACCAAGCTACATTTGCCAACTCTGACCAACTATAAACCAAGGAGTAGATCTAGTTATGCTTTTAATTTATTTACTGTTTGAGTGAACTATGTATAAGAAAGGGCTCGCCATGTTTCCTACCCACCTGATTGTCATTGTTGTGTCCATGTTGTTAGCAATACCTTCACTTCAATCACGGTATAATTCTCAGGCATTCCAATGCTCTAGCATGCCACTGGTCAGTTTGGCTTGCATTGAGACAGCATGAGGTAATGGGAACTACATGGTTCTGCATCTCATCATTCTAAGTTCAAAGGTCATTTTGTTTGGTGGGTGTCATCTAAACAGGCTGTGCCAGCCGGCGTCCATAATAGCATCACGAGAAACCCAGCAAGAGGGCCACATCTTTAACGTGCAGGTCATCTTGGCCATCAATCTGTGTCAGCTGGAATGTAAACAACTTTAAATGCCCACCACCTGTGAAGTTTGTTTTACAGGATGATGGGAAATCAAAAACAGGTGCACTGTGCATATTGTGTTTCAGTTTCTGATCATCATTACATTATTACATCATTACAGGGCATTCACTTTGGGACACTGATTTGGTCAAAGTTGCATTGCTACTATTTTTACTACCCAAATAATTGGAAACTCCCTAAAATAAGAGAATAATAAAAGAAAAGAGGTGTGCCTTGAACTACAAATATGTGCAAGTATGCATGAAACAAAGGGCACCAACAGTAAGTCCACCTGAACATATTCTGCAGAACTTTACAATGCCCGAGTCGCATTGTTTTCCGATCATACACAATCTAAGATTGCATGTACTTTGCCTAGAAGCACCTGACAGTCCCTTATGTCCTCGCAGTGCCTACTCTCTGTCGTCATGTTCTTTTTGAGGGCAGGCATGCCTGCGGTCCTGACAGAAACCCTAACCAGTCCACCAGGGAAGATCTATAGGTCGGACCTGTTTGGTACCTCTCTGGGTTGTATTCTCTGTGTCATGACATAGCCATTCCTCTTCCACATTTAGAAAGATTCCCACACGGTTACCTAATGTGTCATTGCGCGCCCTGCGCCCATTAAAGCCGGATGGGGAGCTTGCATTCTGTGACCATCTTAGACACCTGTGCTGCCTGGGGCCACAGCAGGAAATCTCAACTCTCTGGCATTAGAAAGTAAGAGATTTTACATGGCCATACCGACTTATGTCTTTTAAATGGTGTAATTTGTCAGAAGAGCCTACGTGTAGCATTGTAAAGATGAAGACCAGTGGGAAAGTTAATACTGGTTTGGGAGTTGACACTCTTCATGAATTAAAAGGAGAGGGTGGTTGTGGGGGGTCTTTGAGCATTTTGGTAGACTTTCAAGGTTATTTAAAAAAAAAACGTTAGTGAATAATTATATGAATTTTATACGATTATTTTGCCAAGTAGCTTACAGAACATTTGACATACAACATAAAGAAATGCTGTTGAATAATGTTGTGTGTATGGGCCTACATTTGAGGACATTCATGTTAATATAACAATAATTTTATTAGACATCATGGTATATTTTTTCACCTGCAAATCCTATAATAGCTCAACAATTAATCAGGTTATGTCATAAATTACCATATTCTCCATGTTACACACAGGCAGATCCCCCTATCTGCACATTTCAAACCTTGCAAAGCAGAATGAGCTAAGGGAGTCTGTATTTTCCTAAAACGCTTAATTCACTACCATTAAGCCCTCATGGTGTTACTCTGACATCATTGCCCAAGTGGATGGTTGTTGGTATCCCAGGGAAGCTCATAAATTTGTCTGAAGGCCTAATGTTAATTGCTTTTTATGTACAACAATACAAATAATAGCTTAAGTAGAATTGGCCTATTTTGACATATAATATTGTTACTATTTAATTTGACTGTTGTCAAAAAACAATCACATCAGATAAACGTTTGTTGTACTCGTTGCACTGTACTTGTTCAATGACAATAAAGTTTAATCTGATCTAATCTAAAGCCAAACAGTCTACTATTTTCAATCATAGGAAGTGAAATAGAAGTATAGCATCAAATTATACAGTATATTTCATAAACTGTACACACTATTTTTATTTAATTTTATATAGATGATCACACATAGTTATTGCCGAATTATCTGGTTTCGGAACATCCCTTTCTGATACATCTCAACTTATGTGTGAGTCAAGTCTTGTCTTATGATTTTTAACAAACTTTTAAAGAATAATTTGGAGTTGATAGATTGAAAGTTCTTCCAATTTTCCTTTGAGGGACACTTAAAAATAATACTTTACAATATACTTTTATATTTTTCAATGAAGAACTGAAAGGGGTTCACATACAGGTTCATTGGGCAAAATCCTCCAAACCTTTTCTTTTAAAATGCCGAGGACCTCAGCAAAACATTTAATTAACAGAATTTGAGAATTAACAAATAGAGACTTGCTGAATGTGAGATATTGAGTGATATAAGCGTATATTATTACTTTTACATATGTGTAACGTGTTGTATACATATTATTGTAGCCATGTTACCTACACTACTAGGCTATCAACGGAAGGCCATTTCATATTATTATTATAATTTGATTATTAAACATTATACTTAAACGTGTTAGGCATCTACCTTGGAAAAGGGTTACATCGGAAATGTAAAAATAAAGTTCAGGTCGATCAATATACTGTCTTATGAATATCTGCTATTGGAAATTGACCATCTCACGGAGCACAGATTCAAATTTAACTCCGTAAAAAGTTAAGAGACACCTGCACATTTTTCTTTTCAGTGGTCTCTTAATTGTAACTATTCTGTTCCTCACTCAAAACCTTCCTTTTCGACTTTTTGGGAAAGGAATGTAAAGGGTGCAGTGGTCTCTTAATTTTTTCCGGAGCTGTATATAGCGATTGATATTCCCGGACAAAGGTGACGAGTTTAGGAGGTGTTTTCATGCGCATGCCTATCCCCATCAAGGCACGGGGTGACATCAGCACCAATAATGAAGGCGGCTCATCAATTGGACGAGGGCTATAAAAGGAGCTGTGGAAGACTACCCTAATCATAACAGATCTGTCTGATCTACCTGCGTCCCACATCACACAACGTTCAGAGAGAAGCTCAAATAAGAGGCAAGATGAACTTAATCAAATTTGTTTTGTCTGCGTGACATGTCTATTCTAAATATAATTTGATTTGATTGCTTATTTAACTATCAAGTGTCCTAAACATTTATTCATTTTATTTGACAGATTATAAAAATGTTACAGTTTGGAGAGTTTGACATTAAAGTGGCACTGATATCATTCAGCCTTTTATTCTATGCAACGCAATCTGAAGGACGACCAATGAGGTAAGATCGAACCCTAATCTATATGCAGTTTTTGGAAGTACACTGAAAAGCCTTATATTATTGGGTACAGCCTATTTAATTGCCCAAAATACTTGGCGGGATCGTAAAGATATGTATATAATAATAATTTCCTGTTATAAATCAGACACCTGTTGTTTTCCACAGAAAGAGATCCGTCAGTGAGGTACAACTAATGCACAACCTAGGAGAACACAAGCATATGCAGGAAAGGCAAGATTGGCTCCAGATGAAGCTGAGGGACATCCACACAGCCTCATCACAATATCCAGAGAGGGTGGATAAGGTGAGAACCAGAAGTCTTCTACCAGCGGACCTCACGGATTTGGAGGATTTAACGTCAAACGAAATTGAATCCATTTTAAACATTTTGGAGAAACTCCTCAACCCTCAGTGAAACTTAATTGTTTCTCCTTAAGCGTTCTTGGATGATGGTACCACGTTTGACATTGCTATTTCATTATTTTATATTTTTTTATTACATTAAACTAACGTATTTATTTATTGGTTTTAATAAAAATATTCAAAAAATGGGAGAAATGAACTGGCATGGAGGTTAATCTTCCATACATATTTCTTAAAGCACTTTCATTTAATATTAAGTCGTTTAAGATGTTTATTTCCTATCCAATTTAAATGTCTGGCCAAAACTAGGACCAAAACCTTGCTTTTATATAATAAAGTTAGTGATGTACAATTGTTTATCATGATTATCGTTGATTACTAACTATAATATGTGTTGAGTGTCTACAAAGAAAATTTCTGTATTTATATATTCTTAAAGTGCAATGTGTTTTTTATATTTGGATCATCTGTGTTAGTATGTACAGTAGTACATATAACTATATATGTATGCTGTAATTAGGAATGGGGATCATTACAGGTAATAAGCTATTATTAAGACAATATGCATGCACTTCCACTGTAGAATGTGGGCAGTAATCTGCACAGTATATCTATTAACACCAACACGGAAAGTGCGATTTTTTTGTGTAAAAAAATAAAACATGCTACTTTGCAATGAATAAACAATTTAGTTAATCTTCTGTGCCAATTCTAATTTGCAGCTGTCTTTTATTAAATGGCTGAATAGTTAGAAATGTTGATATGCCTACGTAGCCCTACGTCGTTTATATTGCTCAGTACTCTCAATCCTAACTTCCGAAATTGCAAGATCAGTGGAGTCTATAGACTAATTAAACATACGGATAAATTATTTTTTCTGTCTTTGTTCTTAAATTAGATTTTGATGCTAACCCGAAATGAAATTCTTATCTTAGCCAGACTGTTAACATTGTGCCTTATTATATCTTTAAATTAAAACAAAAAAACATGTTTTAGTTTACAATGTTTACTTAAATAGCAGTAAAATCTGGCTGTGTATAGAAGCCAATGACGACCGCTGTTGGGGATCGGGGGGCGGGGGCTGCTAAAGTTTCTCAGT
>JACXGJ010010124.1:0-22659 GCA_016801105.1 Esox niger | reverse complement strand
ATGGCCAATAACGAGTAAATACTAATATTACCAAACGGTTAAATACATTTCGATATTCTGGCTGTGAAATCTATCAGAAACTCTGTCACCAGTGTTTCTGGAAGTGACAACCAGAGGCGTCCAATTTTTACATCCGGTGAACCATCTGGTCACTGGGCTCTCCTGAGTCAGTGAATCAGATTCTGAAGGACACTCGTTTAAAACGCGCAATGGCATTGGCCCGGACAAGTTTGTGCATAACATTCGATTGGTTTTAATAGGAGTTGGGGGCGTTTTAGTGTGATCGATCACTGTTAGATTTGTATTGACATACTATTTACAGCATAATCTAACAATTGTCTATTTCTAGGATGGTCTCATTTTTGAATTTCACAAGGTGCGTGTTGTTTGTTTATGCTTAATAACTGGGGGGCGTCATCTATCCAACGAAGTCAAGTTGGACCAAAGACTGAACATTCAGTAACTGGCACTTTTTCAGTGCCATTCCACACGAAGGACCTCCACTAGCAGAGTAAGTGGGTTCCATTAGTTGTTCCGTTTTTAAAATAAATTTCAGTTCAATATGTAATTCTTCACAGACAAATTTCCACATGCTACACATTGTTTACATAGTTGACAGCGAAAATGGATACCATTATGCTAATTCATTGCATGGAACCATGTCATTTATAAATAAAAATATAGCATGAGATTGCAATAACGAAATTTTCTGGGTGAATTGTTTTTGTGTTTAATTGGGATTTGGGATCCAATCCCTATAGCATATTGGTCAGGTAGGTGTGCTTCATATGCAGGAAGGCACAAGGGGGGCAATATACCAAGGCAAAGAACAACGCATTGCAGTTGTGCCAAAGAACAGTGCTTAAGAGCTGTTCTTAGGCTCAACACATTTCAGAGTGCCTGGACACACTGTTAAGCCGTGGTATATTGGTGATATATCATTACGCCCTGAGATGACAGTTACAGACACAATCAGAGCAGTAAAAACTGATGTCATGCCTCTGGGATACGGTCACATATACCACGGTGATAAGCATTCAGGAATCAAACCATTATATAAGAGTATACCATGGGTATGTCAACATCACTTTTTACTAGCTGATAGTGTTGTTAATCGTAACTTAACTGTAAGAGCAGTAAGGTATCTCAGGAGTTTGTGACATGTTACCAATCTACCAAAGCAGCATCTCTGGGTTTCTAATATATTGCCATAATACCAAGGCTAAGCTTAGGCACTTTCCAGGCACTTTGCTTTGTGTCCTGTCTAAGTACAGCTCTTAGGCGTGAGATATTGGCAATATACCACACCCCATGCACCTTATTAAAACTACATTACGATTAACTGTTACATATTGCCCTGGTCTTCCATATGCCCTCAACGATGTTGCTGAAACACTGTTGCTGAGTCAGTCTATTCTGCTGCCAGTGTTTCAGTCCCCAAGTAGCATTAGCGAGAGCATATCCCCGTGGTGAGAGAGGAGCCCGCCAGGTAAAGACAGCATGGGATGTTTTATCGGTCCAGTACCTTGCCGTTCACCTACAAACCCCTGGACAGGGTCTAGGAATGCCAGTCTCTCTTCCTGTTTGCAGTATAATAAATACTCAAGTGGAATGTTATTTTTTGCATAGCTGACTTGTTGAACCACAGGGCTGGCTGATTTTGCTGAAAAAGGTGGGTATTCATTTTACATTAGTATTTAAAATGTGCCTAACCAAAGGCCTAACTTAATCGCTGGTCTTCACTCCTCTGAATCTTCCCAAGTTTAGTTCTCCTTCGATAAAGCATCCCTAACCTTGTCTCTCCATTCATGCTCTGTTAGTGGCAGCGATTGGCAGACTGTCAACCCAGGGCTCAGTGCTCTTACTGTGTGATATGCAGGAGAAATTCAGACCCAACATCTTCCAGTTCACCAACATTGTCAGCAATGCAGCTAGACTGTTACAGGTGCTACTACCACACACAACATACGCACACACAGTTCAACCTCCAAGTACAAATACACACTAGTACTAATACTTACACTGCATGCAATATTACAAAACGTACACCCTAATACTTTTACTGCAGCTCATGTCAAAATCCACAATCCACTGTTTTCCATGTTCTCCCAGGCAGCCCGTATTCTGGGCATCCCTCCCATTTTGACAGAACAGTACCCTAAAGGTCTGGGTCCTACGGTGCCTGAACTGGGGGCTGGGGACCTGACAGCCCACGCCAAAACCACCTTCACCATGATGACCGAGCCAGTGGAGAAGGAGCTCAAAGCCCTGGGGGACCCCAAGACGGCAATCCTCTGTGGGATTGAGGCACAGGCGTGCATCGCGGTGAGACCGCAGGGCATTGTGTGACTGGAGTTTGCCTTTAAGCTCAGATCTATGGGTCAGCTTTACCGTAACCGGCTTGAATTTGGGGCTTGTCGATTCTGACCTTTAGGAAAAAGTGACAATTGACTTGAGCTCTACTGTAAATTTGGGTTATTATCTGTTGTTCTCCCCCTAAACAGTGCACAACCTTTGACCTGTTGGAAAGGGGCATGCAGGTCCATATTGTGGCTGATGCCGTATCATCCAGAAGGTACGTCTGCATTGCTTTGCTATTTCTCCGAAATGATGTAATGCTCAGATTTTCACTGGTTGGCAATTCCTGTTGGTCCTGCTACTTCTACTCCCAGCCAGACAGACCGATTGTTTTCCCTGTCCCGGTTGAGGCAAAGTGGGGCCTTTCTAACCACCACAGAGGCTGTCTTACTACAGCTGGTACAAGATGCCAAGCACCCCAAATTCAAAGAGGTGATGTTCTGCCAGCCCAACCTTTCAGAAAACACGCTGCATCTGTTATCATACAGCTCTCGAGAAAATGAAGGGACCACTGCACCACTTTTTCATTCTTTTCCAAAAAAATTGGAAAGGAAAGTTTTGAGTGAGGGTTTTATTCTTTATGTTCCTTTTTTTCCAGAGCTGTATATCAACATTAAACAATGTCACATTACATGGCAATTACGTATGTTAATACACAAGTTGTTTCCTTTTGTATAAGCCTTTATAATGTAAATGGTGTTCTGCACTGGATGATTTTATAATGTTTACTTTCACAGATTCAGAAGCTTTTGGTACAACCGTCTCCTGATACTGCCCTGCTTGCCTTTTTCAGCTCTCTGTAGAGAATGTCATCTCCTTTCTTTTGTCTCTGAATACATCTGAATGACTGTAAACGCAAGTACAGCAATAAAACCAATGTGTTTATTCTCAATACGGACTGCTGTGTTTCATTATTAATATATTTAGAGAGTTAATCAGCTCTGAATTAGTGTAAAAGGGAGACATCCAGAAGGTAGTTAATACACAAGGCCATTATTGATCTTGATTTACTGGTGTGACTTGTCTGTCAATTGCTCCTTGTATGCTGATTGGCTTATAGCATTCCTCCTCTTCGCAGTCACCAGTCCTCAGTAGAGAGACAACGAAGACTAAGTAGAAGTTCATAAGTTACCTAAGAGACGGACCTAAGGTCACGGATGCAATTTCAGGCTAATATCACAAGGACTGTAAAGGTACTGTAATCTGATCCTGCAACAGTGGCGATGTCACACTCATCCAGCAGGTCAGTGGGTGTAGACAACCCTTTTGGGGCGGAGGAACAGAATTTAGGGGTGGAGGAACAGTGATGTCATTTGAGAAGGAGGAGCTGATGACATTCAGAGACAGTCTGAAAGGGAGGGGAAGAAAAAGGAAGCAGTATCTGAGGTCCGTTTTTTTTCCTCCACACAAAATCAACGTTCAAAAAGAAAAGACGATAAGTAAGCCGGTGTGGCTCAGCAGATTGGGAACGTAAGAGAGAAAAGACAGAGGGCAAGAGAGAGGGAGAAAGAAGACCACCCTGAAACTTCATGAGAACATCAAATATTAACAGTGTCTGAGGCTTGAGGCCTTCATTGACCAGAGAGGAAGAGGTAAGTCACTTCGAACTAAACACAACAGCACTGCATTTTCAACGATACTTTGCAAGGCCATTCTCTAATGGGAGTCTTATATTTCCATTGCATCACAATGTCAACAGTATCTAAAATGGCAGTGTTGAACACAGCATTGCATCACTGAGAATCTCACTATAATGTCCTAGGATACCTTCTATAATGTTTCTTATGTATATTGTATCAGCAGATAGGGAGCTCTGATCCCTGAGGCCTGGATACCTTATTTCCAACCAGCAGAGCTCAGAAAGACAGACAAACAGAAAGAGAATGTCTTCTGACCTGGACTCAAGTCTAACCAGCATAGACTGGCTCCCACAACTGGGAGTCAGCTCACTGCGTTCTGGTAAAGAGAGAGGAGGAGGAGATAGGGAGAGAAAGAAAGAGAAAGGGAGGGAGAGAGGTAATCTGCCTCCCCCCATCCCGGCCCCCCCTCTGTCCTCCAGCTCCAAAGGGAAACCCCCTCATAGCTATGCCACACTCATCGCCATGGCAATAGAGGCTGCCCCTGGCAGAAAGTTGAGTCTGAACGACATCTACACATGGATCAGTGACATGTTCCCCTACTACAGCAGAACCGGAAGGGGGTGGAAGGTACCATGCTCCCTACTTACAAATAAGAAGTCCAAGGGTGAGTGTTACTTGAATTAAAATATGAGCGCTTCTTCTGTTTCCCAGAACTCCATCCGCCATAACCTGTCCCTCAATAAATGCTTCCGGAAAGTACCTCGACCCCAGAATGACCCTGGGAAGGTAATACTTTCTAAATACTGTCAAGCAGAAACAGAGCCTGTGTGAATGTTTACAACTGCTATTTTATTTATCAGTCCGTGATCACCTGTTCTGTGAATTTCTTAGACTGGAAATAAAAAAAACATTTGCAATATCTTTCCTTCATAAATAACGAATATACTAGTGTGATTTTTGTTATTATATTGATGTAATAAATCTAAATTGATATAGCCCTCTCCCTCCTGTTTTCCCCAGGGTTCCTATTGGACAATGGATGAACCCTCAGAGCCCAGTCCGCTGAAAGGAATAAAGCGTCCATACCCGTCAGAGGAGGAGGAAGAGGAGAAGCCGGGAGGGAAGGCAACCATCCAGGACCGCCATGCTTCTGTAGCAGAGAAAGGGGCATCCCCCCAGGGGTCCATTCCACACCGCCAGACAGACCATGAAACACCTTTGGTACCACCACAGGGACCTTCTCCGCATCCATCATCCCATGAACCCTTGCTATCCCTCCCACCCTGCAAGGTAGAACACATGCAGTCCAAACAATCTTATTCAGTAGAGATAAAATGGGTTTAACAATCTAATACCTTGCTGTTGTCTTTTAACTTGATCCTACAGCAACAGCCCCTCGTCTTCACTCACTCTGCCCCCCACCCCGCTGTCTTCCCCTCTACTGTCCCATCAACTGTCCCCTCTCACTCTGCCCCCCACCCTGCTGTCTTCCCCTCTACTGTCCCATCAACTGTCCCCTCTCACTCTGCCCCCCACCCCGCTGTCTTCCCCTCTACTGTCCCATCAACTGTCCCCTCTCACTCTGCCCCCCACCCCGCTGTCTTCCCCTCTACTGTCCCATCAACTGTCCCCTCTCCAACTCTCCCCTCTTATTCAGTTCCTCCTCAGCCTGTCCCCTCTCTTTACGTTGCCTCTGCCTCTTCTCACTCCTGTGAACCTCCTCTGCGTTTCTCCTTCTCTGATCTGAACCTGCCAGACCTGTACACCTCCTTCCAGTCCCTCTGCAGGAGTGTCAGGGAGAGAGTAACCTCACAATGTAAGTTCTCATTCACTGTCTTAAGTGTTTTCATACAATTTGCTGTGGCGTCTGTGTCTGTGTGACCGATGATGGCTGGGATTCACCCATAAAAAACGATTGGCTAAAACAGTTTGATTGAATGAGCCTCTGTGTCTCGCTCCCTCTGTAGCAGACAGTGGAACCTTCTTTGGGTCAACCAATGAGAGTACCCAACTGCACACCCCAACCCTCCCCCCTCTCTCCCCTCACCCTATGCCCTCTGTAGTTCCCGGGTCTCATCTTGAGGCCGAAAAACACTCCCGCAGCAATGGTGAGTACAACTACTGAATAAACCTAAACTTCTCAACTGGCTTGTCACTGCTTTGTATAGATATTATGAGACCATAACCTACTATTTGACATACTGGAACTCTCTTTCTGTGTCTGTAGTGGTGCCACCGGACTGGTTCAGTACCACAGACTCTCTTAAGGAGAGTTTTCGGATCGCCAGCAGTCTGGACTGGGCAAACATAGACCTCACCAGTCACCCAGGTTAATAAACAAGCTACTGATTATTGTATTTTTTCTCAACATTATGTCTGCGGGAATCATTCTCTGCTTCCTAAATGCTGTTCGTTTTTGCATATCCTCTCTACTCCAGACCTTCTGGAGAGCATGCGCCAGGCCGAGCTCTGTGATTGGGCGCTGGAACCGATGCTCTTCACCTCGCTCTGTGATTCACTGAACCGCTTCTTCACTGAGAAGGGCCTAATTGGCTCCTCCAGGAGCAATTCCCCATTGGCCCATGTTCCACTTGAGTCTCCCCTCACTTCACCTATTCACAACCCCCCCACACTGGCCAGCCTGACCCACCCTTCTCCCCTTGCCTACCCTCCATTGGCCCCCTCCTCAGGCAGTGAGCAGCCCGCTAAGAGGCCACCCCTGACCCAGCCTGCAGCCCCCCAGACCAATGGTGAGAACTCAAGCATGGGCACATGAAGCCTTTTTAAACACTGGCTGTGTTTTAGCTTCAATACTTCCAGTACCGCAGTAGTGTATGGTAAGCTTTACAAAAACTGGATCTCATCTTTTCTGGCAGTGTTAGCTTTGTTCTGTTCAATTGCCTGGAAGGGGACATGTAGTCAAATGTAGCAGGTATGACTGTTCATCTCTCTGACATAATCAAATAGATGTTTCCCGTTTCCTGTCGGCCCCTTTCAGCGCGGTTGTGACATCACATTGTGAAGGTGATAGGAAAGAGGAAGTGGTAATACCATGAGAAGTAAAAATAGTTTTGAAAGGGCCTTCCATTTTACTCCTGTATTTTCCAATCAACAATACTGAGCTATGTTCTTCCTCTTCTTTCCACTCCTCTCCCTTTCACAGCTGGGATCCAACTTCAACCTAGATCCCACCCCCCTATGAAACATCACCATAGCAACAGTGAAGAGATCCAAGATGACTTTGACTGGGACTCGTTGATCGCTTGACAGTGATTTCTGTATGCCCTGCCATTTTATTAGGTCAGCTGGATCAGTGTTGCCACTGTAACAGAACTAGGGTCAGCCTACACTGAGGGGGCGCATATACAAAACACTACACCCTATATATATTGTAAACACAGGTTATAGATTATGACTGAATTCTATATTGTTGTAGTGAAATGTTTGAGTGTTTTTTGGTTTCCACTTAATTACTGTAATTGGTTATGCTAATAAAATATTGAAAAACACAGAACGGGCAGTTTTCCCTTTCAGATCATAGTAGAGATAAATAACACACAAGGAAACAGGCAATCTTTATTTCTTAAATTTATTTAGATTTTTTTTTCAATTTTACTTTTCAAATGTGAATGTTCACAGATAACACCACACAAAATTTGACCTTACCCGATAAGAGATCTTTTGTTGATATAAAATAACAATAAATTCTTCAAACTAAATTAAAAGAAACAACATGGAGTATATCATCAAATCCCATTGTTTTTAGTTTTTTCTTTCATTAATTGAAATAGTCTTTTATTTAAGAAGCGTCTGTAGCTCCCCCCCTTAGGAGCCAAGAGGAGGCCAGTCAGACCCAGACACCTGCAGGCCAGCATCCAGTATGAAATAGTGAGACTAATGCTTCAGGTTAATACAAAAAAAACGGTGAAACTAAATTGGCAGACAAATTATAATAACGAATTTGAAATCCCAACATAGCATCGATACAAGTGACAATTTTTAAAAACAAAAATAATAGACTTTGTATCTTGCCTTCTAACTCACTAAAATAAGTGAGTATGCAGAAAGAATAGAGACAACAGATACAATGACACACTCACATACATACTTTTGCTCACACACGCACGCGCGCACGCGCGCACGCACGCACACACGCACACACGCACACACGCACACACGCACACACGCACACACGCACACACGCACACACCCTTAACCAATTCAATAGATGTCAGAACGTTCTTTTGATTTCTACAACAATCAGTATGAAAAAAAAAACAAGCATTTGATTTAATGGCATAATTGCGTATGATTTTTTTTTCCTTGTTTACTTGTTCACGTGAGTGGGAAGCAAAATTGAAATAAATTACATAAACATTAAATTAAATTAAAAATAGAACCCCTATTGAATAATTTGACCATATTTTGCCTGAAATGTTAATGCAAGCCTTTTCAGTCCAAATCTTGGCCAGAAATTCATTATAAAAACCATCCTTCATGCATTCTGATTTCAGTGTTTATCCTCAGTTTTTCTTCTACAGACAAAGAGGAAGAGGCAGGTAGGAGGAGCCTGTTTTAGTTTCAGTTTGTTAGTGGCTTGAGTTTCTTCTCCCTCCAACTTTCTCCCTCTCTGTCCGTTATGGTAGAAATAGATATCAGTACCATTACTGATGAAGCCTATCCCTCAAACACCCACTTGTACTTCATAATGGACTGGAAGAAACCAAAACACACCATTTAAACAAAAAAAATCGAAACAAAATAAATAAAGGTATTTCCCTCCTGCTACTTCCCACTCTGAAATAAAAGGAACCAAAATAAACTATTTAAAATGAATCTGAGCCAGGATAAAAATAAATGGAAATGCTTCCAAGAGAAAAAAAATAACAAATTCTGATTTTCTTTTCTTTTTTTTCTTTAAATAGAGATGTACACAGATTTCTTTTTGGACAAAAACTGTTTGTGTTGAGGGTGTATCGCTCAGAGGGGGGAGTGGGGAATTTGGGTGTTGAACAGCAAAGGGCAGTGTCCAAAAGTTCTCAAAGAAGAAATGGATTGGTGCTGGCTCCTGTTGCTCCTCCACCCACTGCTCCTCCGGCCCCCATCACACCCGCTGCCCCTGTAGGCCCCCCAAAATTCAGCTGTGGGGGCGGAGCCCCTCCGGGCCCCATGAAGTGCGAGGGCCCAGGAGGACCCATGGGCGAGAGCCCGCCGTACGGGGAGATTCCCATGGGACTTTGCATCATTCCCATACCCAGGACTGGTGCTCCCATACTCATAGGCCCATAGCCCATGCCAGGGTACGCCATGGGGTTGGGCGGTACAGGACTGGAGCGGAGGCCGCTGAGCCCCAGTGTGGAGGGCTGTGGGGAGATGGAGGACATGGAGGCTGCTGCGCCAAACGGATTAGAGGTGGGGGGTGGCGTTGGAGAGACCCCCCTGCTGGAGATGGTGCTTCCCGGGGTGACTGCCATGCCTGGAGCTGGAGATGAGCCTGGAGACAAGACAGAGGCAATACTTTCATCGGTCAACTTTACATTCCCTTCTCAAAAATCTATCTGTAATGAAAAGGTTGCGTGTTCTCAGTACCTGTTGTCTGGAGGAAGGGGTTGTGTGTAGAGGAGGAGGAGATGGAGGGAGGAGGTGCTTGTTTCGGTTTGGGTTTAGAAGACACCAGGGAGTCCAGGTCAACCAGAGAGGCATTGGGTCCCAGAAATGACTCTGGAGTCTTACGGACTGGAAGTGACGTACCTAGAGACGTGAGGTCAAAGGGCACCGGAGAACCTGCACTATCACCTGTTAACTGACCTCGCAGTTCCGAGTGTCCTACAAAGACAGAGGAGGAGACGTAGAGGGGGAGACAGAGAACCAGAGTGATGGTGCATCTTCTTGTGGACTGTATTCATAATGACTGACCAGATTAGACAGCATTACCAGAAATACTGACAGAGAATGGAAGACAATGCCAGACAACTGTGGTACTGGGTGAAGTGATGAGTGGGCAGTCTTATCCATGTGTCTGTGGAAATACGTGACAGAGTATGTGTGTCAATGTACCTGTGCCATTAGTGTGTTTGGCAGGGTCGCTCCATGGGTCAGAGGTGATGATGGGGTCAACCCTGTCCCCAGCCCAGGGATCTATTGGCCCCCCAAAAGAGGAAGAGGTGGAGAGGGACACAGAGGGGCCCCAGGGGTCGACACTGGGGGGGGTCACAGCTGGGGGGACACACGTAGGAGTTTGGGTCACACACACACACACACACACACAAACATACACACACACACACACACACACACAACACCAAGGTCGGGGTCAAAACCATTTCAATACAGGCAATTCAAAAGATTAATTCAGTGTATGAACATTTTCATCTCTTGAACTGAATGGGCTGAATAGAAATGGAATGAAACCAAACCTTGCACAACACTGTACAACACACAAGGAACAAGGAGCTTGGCTGGATCCCAACTGACCAAAGTGGCTTCTTATCCTCCTAACCAGTCTTTTGACTCCAAAGGAGGTAAGGACAGACAGATTTTATTATTGAGACCCAGCCCTCACCGGATATTTCCCTAACTGTGATATGGAGGGTCACACCGAAATGATCTAGACGTGCTGGCCATTTCAAAAGCCTTGAAACAGGAAGCCAATGTCATGATGTCCGGAGTGGGACAGTAGGGGAGCGGCTGAAGACACGGTCAACGGTGTGAAGGCCAGAAGTCACTTACCCGACGGTCCCCAAGGGTCCACGGAGTTGGCTTTGGATGATGCCGTCTCCCCCCAGGGGTCTGACTGGGGGGGGTTTGTAGGGGGGGCTGCCCCACCACTTGCCCACGGGTCTACGCCCGGGGGTGAGGCCGGCGATGAAGCCCCCCAGGGATCGGCAGGGGCCAGGCCCCAGGGGCCAGATGGTGCTGGGAGAGGGACTGAAGGAGGTGGAGAGGGGCCAGCAGAGCCCCCGGAGGCGGCAACAGGAGCAGGAGCCCCCCAGGGGTCCACAGCACTCAGCTCCATTAATGCACTCTAAGACAAGATAATGCAGGTTTACAGGAGAACACATTAAAGACGTTCCTCAGCGTAGGAGCAGACTAAGAACCAGGAGAAACTGACTTAAAATATTCAATACAAACTGCAGACTACCCTAAAAATCTATGGAAGAAATCAAGGCCTTAGCACCTTCTCAAATCACGTGAAATCAAAATCATATTTGCTTACAAGTCAGTATAAAGTTGTACTATTCACAAAAAATGAACATACCCTGATGAGTTCTATAGAGCTGAAGGTGTTTAAAGCTAAATAAACCTTAACCATGAATTACTGTTTCTCTAAGACCCTTTACAACTGTGAGAATGAGGAAACGCCAAACATCTAGTATAAAAGTTAATTTCTCCTTTAGCACAATCACACACCTTTAATCTGTCCCTCTCTCTCACACTCTCACACACACAATATACCAATCTAGACAGCAGCATACAGACACACACGGAGACACACATGGTTTAATAAAAGCGGGAAATTAAATCAGGGAAAATCAAATAGTACCAAAAGAGGGAGCAAATGCTATTTTATAACCTGAGGTCCGGTGACCGGCGCTGGTTTGGTGGACTGCGGACTGGATTGTCAGAAACATGGACCCAACTTTTTCACATCTCAGACAACTAAATTAAAGCAAATTCCATCGCTTCCTCTGACCTGATACACTTGAGAAACACTATTCTGGTAATAGCTTAGCTTTCCTTAGCTTAGCCTTAGCTTTCAGTTCTCTACGCGTTGCTCACACAAAACAAACACACCACAGAAAAGACAAAACACACACAGGTGAGAGACACAGCTAGAGCAGGTAACACCAGGAGAGCGACAGAGGAACAGAGTGGTACTGTCTAAAGAGTGTGTGCAGCCCCCCATCCATCCCTCCCATATGGCTGGCGTACACACACATCGCCACACACACCTCCTCTGGCTTGGCCTTCTCCCTCCTGCTCTCCTCGATGGCCATCTGCAGTCTCAGGTCATCCCCCCTGCGCAGCCTCTCCTCCTGCCAATCACAGACAGCTGTGATGTCATTACCCCACCACAGGCTCTTGGGCAGGCCAGCACAAAGGCACAGATTTAGGATCAGCTTACTACCTCCAATTGTAGCCGTAGCCAAATTTGGAGGGAGAAAATGCTAAACTGACCTTAGATCGGGGCCTAGGGAGCTAGTTGATTCCCCTCGTCCACCGAGCAGCCCTAACTGATACTGATAGGCAGCTCCGGAGGAGATCCGGTAGCGGCTGCTCTAAGATCAGGGCACGTTTCAACAAAGTGTCTCAGGCTGGAAAATCGGTTGTATGTGTCAACAAGAGGGATATTATTCGTACTGTTGTTATATATGTATATATATATAGCCAGAAGCCTGTTTCTTCTTAACTAGTCAACCGACATTTAGAGTTACCAGCAGGTGTCGGGCAAAATATAAGTTGTTCTGCGAAAGAGACAGTTGCTTTCAAGTTTAAAGTTGACATTTCTATACGATAAACACACTTAATAACCTAGACCTATATGCACCTCTGTGGTTTTTCACAGTGATGTTACATAAAGCCAAATTCACATGAAATGGCTACAAACTTCCAACCACTACCAAACCATTTGAAACGCTTGCGTACCAAGACGACATGAATCATCTGGTTATGCAACATCACGCAACGTTCATGAAGAAGATGCACGTATGTTGGCCAATCACTGTTGATACAACACCGAAAAGCATCTGCTTCTGACAACACAGATTTAGTGATCCAGAATCATGCTCGAGTTGACTCTTTTTAAGGCCTTATCACAACTGATAGTGTAATAATATCAGTCACTATCAATGATGACCAGCTGAGGTAAAACTAGTTTCACTCCAGGCTCAGAGCTAGTTTGGGCAGTGTCTTACAAGATCCTATCCCCTTATCTGAGCTGGAGGCTTTTGCGTGTTTTAAAACCGGTTTAACAGGATATTTAGGACCTTTCCTAAGACACTTTGAGGATACGGGTCTTGTTCTCCTCAAACCACCTAAGGGAGTAGGACAACATCCTTCCTTTATCCCTCCATGAGGAAATCCAAACTGATTTTAGAACAGCCCCTATGGACAGTTTCCTCCTTCACCTTCAGAAGAAACTGGTCTAAGTCTCAACTAAAGACGACACTGACTCTTTGCCAGGACACATGATTCAACCACACTACCTGTAACCAGAAGTTCATGGGAAGACAAAAAAACTGTCCTATTTTAGTTCCTGATAGCAGCTGAGATTCTTGAAAAAACGTTTTTTTTTTTAATGAAGCAGGCATTCTACAATGATGTCAAGGTTTTATAATAGTGTTGAGATTCTGTAAGTATCCTAAGATTAATTGGGTGTAGTTTGGTGGACGAAAGTAAAATTAAATGGGTTATAACAACCTGTCTTTCTGCAGAGGTAGTGTTGTTTTGCCTTTACCACAAAACTTCTGAATATCGGTATGGATTGAATTCTGACATCTAATTTGCACATTGTTTGGCATTGATGTGGCCTATAACTGTGTGTTAAACAGTCACGGTGTGTGGTTTGAGGCATGCTTTCTGATAGAGACATTTGAAATTGGAAGAATAAACATACAAGTAATCAATCGTTCAGAAAGGGTAAAAAATGGGTACTTCCAATTAAGAAGTCTTTGCCATGCATAATTTCACACTGATTAAATCATATGGGAGTCATTTTTAAATCTTCTTTCACTTCTTTCTCATAATAACCCATTGACATGTGTTTTTGGAATTAATGAAACAGAATTTCAATGCCCCTCAAGTATCCATTTTGATTGTGATTGATGCCCGATGGAGGGGCAGTAGGTCGGGCAGACAGATTCACAGATAGATAGGTAGGTAGATGACGATTGGTTGGCCAGGTGGTGACCTTTGCCCCCTGACCTGTTCTTGTACTTCCTTGCTGAGTGTGAGTGCATAGCGGAGCTCTGCGTCCTCCAGAGGGGCCACGCTAGTCTGGGGGTCAGGGGAGTGTAAAGGTGAGTGGAGGATGGAGTGAATGGAAACACACATTGTCTTGGGTTAACCTTTCTATGCCTGAATAGTTGTTATTGTCTGTAGGTGTCATCATACACAGTTAGGAGAGAAAGTAGAGAAAGCGCTGATAAAGATGAACAATAACTACAGAATAATTAAGACAATCTCTCAGAGAAAGAGTAATGATGCTCACCTATTTTTCAATACTTTATTTTGCTAATAAATGCCCTGAGCCCTTTTCTAAAATGGTTTGATTTGATGTACCAGGGCTTTGACATCCTCTGTCTGTCCATATGGACGACTCTTCAATTTAAACCACATCTTTATTATGGGCTCTTATATGGGCTCTTCCTCCTCTTATATGGAGGAATAATCAAATACTATTTCCAATTATCTCTAATGCACACATTTTAGAAAGGTCAGGAATTTAAAATAGTATGCGCATTTTGACCTCTATGTTAAAATAAATATTTAAATATATAAAGTAACGAAGACACCTTAAACAAAATCAAAATATGAATTCATGTAAAAGAACCTAAAAAGTGCTGATCTCACAAACTTTATCATCCCACTGTATGTGCATTGCTGTATTCTATGTACACTGGCTACAAAGTGTATATGCACATTTGTATTGTCTGTAAAGTGTATAGTGCATATATCCTATATCAACCAACCAGTCTGTCCACCCAACTGCCTGTTTAGACAGCAGGGTTTACCTACCCTCCGTCAGCTCCAGCCCGGCTGACAGATCGGTATGTTACCTGTTCCGCCTCCTCCTTGCTCATGGCCAGAGCCAGCTGTAACTGCAGGTCCTCCTCCCCAGAGCTCTGTGGCCACGCCTGCTCCGGATCCGCCCCTCCGGAGTGGGAGCCTTGAGCCCCGCCCACCAGGCCAGGCGCTGAGGGGGCCGAGGAGGCTGGAAGGACCGGTTAATAAGGGGAATGTTACTGCTTGTATCAGGGCATACGTAGAGCTAGGTCAGAACAAAAGACTGGACACACTACATATCTCCACAGTCAGACCGTCGCAGACAACTAAAAAACACATTTCTGTCTGCATTTGGTCCTCCACCAACACCCCCCCCCCCCCCCCTCAGGTCCCCAAGTGATTAGTACAGGCCGGGGGGGGGTTCCTCACCACTGGTGGTCTGTGCCATCTTTTCTTTGGTCTTAAGTGCATGGATCCTCTCCTCTCGTAGTCTCTCCTCATCCTTCAGGAGTGTTACCAGCTGTTTGGCCTTCTCCCGCACATTCACCCCCTGGTAGGCCGAGGCACACACATAACACCCTGAGTGTACAGTGTAGACTGGTGTCCCTGGACTAAGTCATTTTCAAACCACGCTGATGATAATGTCCATGCAGACGTTCTAGACCGGATGGGTCCGTGCTTCGTGTTCACATTTGGACGGGGAAACATAACAATACAAGGTACCCTGACAGGCCTAAAATGTACAGAAATAGCTAGAGAACAGCCAGCGCTCAAAAGAACTGGAACGACCCCAGTGCCTAAACAAGTGGAAACACTGAGTCCGTCTACCCCTGACTTCACTACACCACGTACTATTTTGAGTATGTGTATATTTACTTTGCGATTAAACGGGATTCAGAAATGTCATTCCACTTGGGTCCATCTTTTTGAATAACATTCCTGATTTCAGTCTTTCCGTTTACATAGTAGTAAAGAGTGTTTGCACAGTGCGCTCACTGTTCTATTGTTACCCAGCCATTACCAGCCAATAAACGTTTTACTGTTAGCATTCCACTGTTGATATACAAGGTCACAGTGAACACACTGTAAAAAGTCCTTGAATCACAAGTAAATGGTGATTCGGTACCAGTGTGTGTTTGTGTACATACAGGTTTTACTATCTCAGGGCATATTTAAATTACTCGACATTTTCCAAAATCTATCGAAGAAGACTCGAGAAGACATCCCTCTTTTTATGTATACACGGCGATATTGATCGTTTCAGATGCCACCTTCCGAGATATCGTCCAGCACATTTTCTGCATCACGTTTCAGTACTTTCTGCATTGCTCAAATCTCCCGCAATAGACGACCACAATCCTGCCTGGCACGTCTTGAACATGGCGAGATGAACTCAAACACTTTCCAAACAATTATGTCAACTAAAATAAGTATGTCCTGCTTTTTATCCAGGTCTCTAGTAAGGTAAACAAGCCCTCAATAATGACCAAAGAGTGATTGTGTCAGCCTGTGTACCTGGTCTTTGCCGTCTCTGTCGATGAACTGGAAGTCCTTGAGAGTCTGGACAGCGTAGATGTTCTCTCTGCACTGCTGAGCCACGCGCTCTGAGCCCGTCTTGATCAGGTACTCCATAAGAGTCATAGCCTGGAGCACAGTACCAACGTTCACACACAAAAGCACGGGCAGCGAGTGTGTGTGAGGAGACAAGACAGACTGGCTGAAGACTACCTGTCACTAGTCCTTGCCATAGTCAGCATTGAACAGACATGTCCACACCCACCTTGTAGACGTGTCTCCAGTTCTTGCCGTGGTCGTTGAGGCGTTTCCACACCATGCTCATGATCTCAGAGAAAGCCACGACGTTATAGGTCAGGTCTGCGATCTCTGACATCAGAGAGCTGCTGGGGCCCCATGGGTCATTGGAGGTTGCTTCCCGCACCTGTATGGGGGGACAGGATAGGTAACCGGTTTATAACGGCAATAACGTATCTCGGGGGTGGGATTGTGAAATACTGCAATACTGACAATGTACGACACCCCTCATAGATTATTGCTTGAATATAATTACATTTATAAAGAGGTGACATACAACTACTTCTCTTAGTAAGCTCATCAAGCCACCAACAAAAAACATTTGTTATTAGTCATGATGAAACATGTAAAAACATACACAACACTTACACGGGGTGTACAAAATAACAGAAACCCCTAACAATACACTAATATTAAGGACTTAAGAGGTAGGGGCACCCTGTGCATTCAGAATAGCTTCAATTCATCTTGAGAGGATGTCGTACACGTCTTGAACTGTGTGTTTTGGGATATTGCAACATTCTTGAAGAAAAGCCTCCAGTTCTTTAAGGGGTGAAACTCCACTCTGCACTCCAGGACTTCCCATAATAAATGTTCAGATTAGGTAACACAGGAGGCCATGAAAGGCGTTTGACCTCATCCACGCCGGTCCCACGCCCGGCCTGTCCCGTGCCGGTTGCCATGGCAACCACCGTTCCTCTTTCTATTCCTCATAATGGCTACAACTTCACATTACTACTCATCAAGACTTGGGGGGGATGGGTGGGACATTGTTTCCCCCCCAGCCCACTTGGATTTAATGTTAGATCAGCTATTTCCAAGGCATTTGCAGTCAAGAAACTAACCAGTTATGCGATATATCTGACAGAACACTGGCATTATGATGCATTGAAGAGTTTTTACATAATTCAACCTGTAAATGTGGTGCTCATGAGCCAAAACATGACCCAGATCTTTGTAATCTGCATGACACTTTATGTTGAGAATCCAGTTCCCCGCAACACAACGGTCTGTATTTGGTGTGCTAAAGAGCCCACACTGCATATCTAAGTGTTACATGTCAACTAGACCAGACATGCTGTGTGCTAGAAGTTGCAAATTCAATGTACACATAAAAATTGTCCATAAGTGATATCTGGTCACACACACATCAACCCACGTATTGCTAGACGCTCAAACAGAATATGCTACCATTTCAGTCAATGCGCTGCACGTTCTCGGTTTCCCATTGTATCCAACGATCAATCCTCAGCACTGAAAACATCCGCAAAGATCCCATGCAAACTATATGAATTTCAGGTCAAATTTGCTATCAGCAGCAGGCTATTTCAAACACTATGAATATTTCATGCATGTTTCGACCTGTACTTAGGTTAATGTAGTTGGTTCACATTTCATTTTGATATTTGGTTGGCGTGTTATAATCACGTCTGGTTGACAGAAAAACCATTTGCATGCGATGGTGCACGTGGGCAGAAGCCGCTCTTCCTGGTACACGTAGCCCTTTCATCTACAGACACTTGTGGTACTAGCATTTAATGCCAATATTACATTTACAGGGAACAAAATGACAGCTTACATTTTTGCATGTTCTAGTGATGAAATCTACACGGCTCACGTTTAATATCTCTAATTTACAGACCTCCTGTGCCATAACCGCATTTCTCCCTGAGCTCCCAGAATTTCTATTGAGGACACTGAGTTTATCCTGGTTCCTGAAGTCTCTATACCGTTTTCTCTTTGTGCTTTTATACTAGATATCACACATTTTTAACTGTGTTTTCTTTGACCTTTTATAACGTCCAATCAGTAGCTCCATACCTGTATTAAAAGTGGCAGATTTTTACAAGTGTATCTAATGTCTAATTTGGGACACTATACAAGGCATCACACTAACTGCATTTCCCTGCACACTATGGGTTTTGCCTGACAGAACATGAACCATGAGCCTGACAATTCGTCAACCCACCTGTTAATGGTCAACAATAAGCTTGAATGTTGCTGAAATTGAAGACAACTCAATATATTTTCAACAAAAAGGCATTTAGGATTTTTAGAAATACAGAATAGGTGTAATAAAAGCATGCCTCAACCCTTCTGAGCACAAATCACCACTTTAAAATGTCCAGATCGCAATAATGCATTATGGAGTGTTAACGTTTATGACTCATCCTTTTCCCTAAGCAGTAACCCGTTCCCAGGAATGTGATTCATACAACATCCACAGAACTGTATCAGGACCAGTTGAGCATGGATTTCTCTGGAATTGTACAAGCATATAAATGCCATGTCAAGACATGTCACAGAGGGACTGCTAGAGTGTCAAGTCTGGCTGATCATCTGGAGATGAATAAAACATTGATGAATATGTAGAGATGTACGGTACAGTAGACCAGTCTGTCCATGAATGATTAAGATGTAAGAATAGGGTAAAAATCCCATTACATGTTTTTAATACACATGTAATAAAGTTGAAATAGGAAAGAAAAACACACACGCACACACTTTCCTTATCACAATTTTGAGAAGACACTCAACTGTGGGTCAGTAACAGATGACAATATGGTGACTGACAGAAGCTCTGCGAGCTGGTCAATCGGCCATGCCTTCTAACAGCAGTTCTGTTCATTTTGTCAGTGGTTGGTCTCACTTGATTGTAAGGACACAAAAGATATAGTAAAATATACACGATCGCTCAAAAGTTGGTCACTTTGCAAAAGAAAAGCTACTTAATTGTCTAATAAAATAACATAAAATTGATCAGAAATACAGTGTAGACATTGTTAATGTTGTAAATTACTATTGTAGTTGTAAACATATGTTTTTTTATGGAATATCTACAGGTGTACAGTGGCCCATTATCAAAAATCATCAGTATTGTGTTCCAATGACACAGTGTTTGCTAATCCAAGTTGATCATTTTAAAAGGCTAATTGATCATTAGAAAAGCCTTCAGCAATTATTTTAACACTGCTGAAAACTGTTGTGTTGATTGAAGAAGCCATAAAACTGTCCTTCTTCAGGCTAGATCACTATCTTCAGCATCAGCATTTGTGGTTATAATTTTGGGATCAAAATGGCCAGAAACAAAGATCTTTCTGCTGAAACGCATTCATCTGTACTTGTTTGGAGAAATGAAGGCTATTCCATGCAAGAAATGTAAGATCTCGCACAATGATATCTACTACTCACTTTACACAACAGCACAAACGGTCTCTAAACAGAATATAAAGTGGTGTGGGAGGCCTCAGTGTACAACTGAGAAAGAGGACAAATACATTAGAGTGTCTAGTTTGGGAAACAGACGCCTCACAGGTACTCAACTGGCAGCTTCATAAAGTAGTACCCGCAAATAACCAGTCTCAACGTCAACAGTGAGGAGGCGACTCCGGAATGCAGACCTTCCAGGCAGAGTTGCAAAAAAGCCATATCTCTGACTGGCCAATACAAAGAAAATATTAAGATGGGCACGAGAACACAAACCCAGGACAGAGGAAGAACTATGCCTAGAGGGCCAGAATCCCAGAGAAGTGGGTACTATGTTTTCTATTAAATACTATTTAATTTTCATATTACATTATCAACAAAACAGCAGAAAATACAAAACATGTCAAATTCACATAGTCAACAGCATAACGTTTGTTTTTAGCATTGTCTGGTGAATAAATTTCCCCCTATTCTCCCAATGGTCTCTTCATTTTCTATTACATATCTGCAAATGCTTTTCATATTCATATTGTAGTTCTCTTCATATAAACCAAGCCCCATGAAGAAAATGGTTAACCACTACTCTTAAAAAGTTCACCTAACCCAGCCAGAAAGAGGAATGGTCACTTGTCCGAGCCTCGTTCCTCTCTAGGAGTCTTCTGAAATGTCCGCCCCTTTTAGGGAGTTTTTCCTAGTCACTGTGCTTCAACACTGTTGTTGCTTGCTCCTTCGGGTTTCAAGCTGGCATTTTTAAAAAAGCACTTTGTGACAACTGCTGATGTAAAAAGGTCTTTATAAATGCATTTGATTTGAAACAATCATGATATTGTTTCCATTGAAAATGTCATTGGCTAACCGGCAACAAAGTCATGCTCGATGTTGAAAATAGTAACAATATTAGACCATCGCAACAATGGCAGTATTCAAATATTCTTTGAATGCAAAGGATTAACTGACACAGATTGTTTTGACGTAAA
This sequence comes from Esox niger, assembly GCA_016801105.1. Lineage (NCBI taxonomy): Eukaryota > Metazoa > Chordata > Actinopteri > Esociformes > Esocidae > Esox > Esox niger. Next base: position 2,000 of record JACXGJ010010124.1, on the reverse strand, counting down.
TGATAACTAGCCCCCCAAAATGTTTGATCTGCAGCCACACCCTAAGCCGCTGGATCTCGTACAAGCCACCTTATCTGATGAACCTGTATCTCTCGTGCTCTCTGCGAGGTGAAGATATGGAGTGATAATCTAAGGTCGGGAGAAGATAAAACACACGACATGATTACATTAACCCAGAGGGAGAGATCGGTAGATACACTGTCAAATGTATTGGTGTGGAAAGTTCCAGTAGATTAGAGAAGTCAACATAGAAGCAGAACGGCATATCCCTTTCATGTAGGAATGGCGGGATTTGGCAATGTCCATGTGGTCGCCGTTTGTACACGCTGACTTGATGTTTACAACATGCACATCTGAAAAGGACATTGTGGAAGACGGACAATCTGAGAGGAGCATTTACCACTGTCCGTTTAGAGAAGTCCAGCGCTTGTGGCTCACGTCCGCCTATTATTGCACAACATTGCTGCACATTGTGTTACAAAACCAAATATAAATGTACTTAAAAATCTATTTTTGCCACTGATCAACACAAAAAGACCATATTGTCAAAGAGAAAAACGTCATTTTCATGATGTATGTTCTGTTGGGTATGGTACCAACCAACTCGGGGCCTACCAGAGACTGGTGAAATCATGTCATTCCCCTTAATTGCACATAGGAGGGTTACATTCAATTAAGAACCTATTCTATAGACATCTGGTTGCACCCCTGCTCAGTTTCTTATTTGTAATTAATTCAGAAGACAATTGCAGATTTATTTTTGTCTTTGACATGAAATTTTGTGTTCAGCGGCAAAAACTTGATTTCATTTAGGACTTTATGTTGTAACACAAAAAGAGGAAAAGCCTAAATAGATACTTTTGATAGCCATTATAGCCAGCTCTGCAAGAATGAGGAACACTGAGGTTCGTCTTTCGCCAGTGCATCAACTTAACTTTACGTTTAGAGCTTTGTTGCTTTGATGAACATATAGTCATGGCTAAGGAAGCACTGGATCAATACCTAGCAGTACCATCTGGATATGAATGAGATGTGCATTACACAGCTGTGTTTCATTGTTGGTTTATAACATCACATTATCCCAACCCGTTGGCTAAATAAATACAAAATACGTCTGGTCTTAAACGAAGAAAATTTGGTGTTAAACTATTCTATTTGGAAACAAGCACAAGGACAAATCAGTACTGCCTACACAGCCTGTCCATACACCTACAACGTTCAGGATGGTCAACAAGTCACGTTCTGAAACGCTGTGATTGTTTTTCTCAGTAATCATCCTTCCTCAGGACCGCAAGGTGATGAAACTTCAACGTTGCGTAAAAATCCCACTGCTGCATTTCGTGCTCTATCAGTACTAAGAAGTAAAAACGGATTTCAGTAAAATCCCAGTAAAAAAAAGTCCATCGTCAAAAAGAAATGTATTGGCATGGTTACTGCGATTCCCTTTGTGTACCTTTATAAATAAAACAGATTGCATACAACTTACAGCTTAGGAAAGCTGGTGCCGTTTAGGCTGTGTGTGAATGATGTATATGGGAGAGAAGAGGGAGAAAGAGTAGAAGAGAAAATGTACAAAGGTGATAGAACTGAAAGAAGTAGCATGAAAAGGAGAAAGAGGATGGAGGAAACAGAGGCAGATAATGAAGAGCAGTGTGTCAGCTGTGGTAGGCAAAGTAGTCGGTGAAGAAGACAAAAATTAACCTTGATCTCGGCCTCTGAGAAGTTGTGGACAATGTTCTTTACTTGTCGCCGTAGCGATGAGGTCGACATGGCAACCGTCTGGCTGTCGGGTTCCACTGAAATCTGACCAACACAAAGAGAGACAGAGGTGGTAAAACAGTTAATAGAATACAAAACAAATAGCAGCCAGGGCAAAGGGTAAAGAGAGAGACAGGAGCAGCACCTGAGAGAGAACAGAGAGAGAGAGAACAGAGAGAGAGAACAGAGAGAGAGAGAACAGAGAGAGAGAGAACAGAGAGAGAGAGAACAGAGAGAGAGAA
>JACXGJ010010123.1:0-22602 GCA_016801105.1 Esox niger | reverse complement strand
GTTCTTTAGAGGAAGGATTCCCATTCAACACCATTACAATGAAACAGACCATGTTTTGTCCGTATTTCACCAAACTCTATCCATCGGATGGTTCTTTAGAGGAAGGATTCCCATTCAACACCATTACAATGAAACAGACCATGTTTTGTCCGTATTTCACCAAACTCTATCCATCGGATGGTTCTTTAGAGGAAGGATTGTTGAAATCCAACATTATAAATAGGAATACTTTATCAAAGATTACATATCTATGTTTATTTTCCTCTACCTAGACCTCCTTTACCATGTTATAGTGTCTTGAGTCATGACCCTCTACTGTTTGAAGATATCTTCCTAATTCCCCCACACATTACCCAATAAACACTCAGATCTGAGATACTCGACTAACACAGGAAACAAACAAATCACCCTGATGAGTTAACCCTAAAGAACAGCGTACAGATCACCTGTACTATGCGTCATGGTTTTAAGAAGGCTGTCAACGGCTATCTTGCTCAGGTTAAATTAGCAATAACCTTCTCATGTGTCAAATCTGCAAGGTATGTGTGTATGTATGTGTGTGTGCGTGTTTGTGTGCGTGTCTGTCTCTGTCTGTCTGTCTGTCTGTCTGTCTGTCTGTGTGTGTGTGTGTGTGTGTGTGTGTGTGTGTGCTTGTGTGTTCACTTAGTCATCAAGACAAGGGCACAGGTTTAGTACCCTGTGGAAATAGACAAATGCTTATAACATCCCTCTGAGCTATCCTTGGTCAGTCCAACCTCTCTCCCTCCCTCACTTCTTCCTTCTCTCCCTCTTTGTGACGCTTTCATCACATGTGCCTACAGTCTCCTAATCACGGCTGTAGAGAAGAATTAACCCCAGGGCACAAAGGACTCACACACCAAAATAGATCTGCTTCCCCAACAACTCTGTGGAATATGAGTAAATTGTGAATAGCAAAAAGAAGCAAATATCTGTGGATTGAGAATACTGTATAATATGTGGGAGATTCAGCAACACACAGTGAACGGGGAAAACAATTGTAAAATGTAAATTCATCTAAAGACGCGCAGGTGTCTAAATACGGAGTTAGTGAAACAATTGAAGAGGTGATGATTACTTTGTCATGATGCATTAGTCTACATGAGACAGTGTACATCCCAAGTATCCAGCCATACTGTAATATTTAGCACTATTGATTTTCCCGTCCCTCTATTGCTGCAGTGCTGTAGAAGGTAACATCCCACTTGGCACAGCTGTCAGGTCAACATTTAGTTTTGATTTGAATGTATCATCGACTCATGTGAATTAAACAGGAAATCAACAGGAAATGGTAGATTTTAGAAAAATATTTATAAAAAAATGAAATATCCAAATTCACTTTGATTAACTTCTGCAACATAATCCCATCCTTTTTTGTTATCTAAATGGTGTAGAAACCACATTGATTCAACATGTTTTTCCCCGGTAAGATGAAAAGGTGTCCTATCTGTGAGGGCCCCCTGATCCTTTCCAAGTGCTCATCTCTTATGCGAACAAGCACAATTTGCATATGGTCTAATTAGCAATACAGTTTGTGTGCAACAAAGATGTGAGACTATGGATTTAAGTCTCAATATTAGCATAGCAGGCTGAGTGTTCTGTTGGGCTTTTAATGTCAACACCATGGAGGCCTTTTAAATATGAGTGCAATGAAAGTGAAGGGCAGTCTTGTCGGGGACAAATGGGGGAGCTCAAATGACTAGCTTCGAGAGGTATTGATGGGACTTTTCTCCCTTAAAAAAACATTTACAGAGGAATATTGCCTTTCTGGAAGTTTTTCTTCATCCCATGAAACGAATGCAATTATAGTGTTCATAACCTTTCAAGGATTTTCTACTAATTTCAAATGAGTTTTGTAGGCTGATAAACGCTAACTTTATAAAGTCCCTGGGCTTAGTCCATAGCCACACAGACACACTTTGTGAATCATAATGTGTTTGCATCAATCATTGATTATGCACGATCAGCCGTACACAATATCCTGTACGGCTGGCATTTTTCGATAAGAGTTTCTGTGGCAGGGTTTAGAAATACAGTGTTGACTGATGGAGAAGTATCAGGTTATTGGTTGATTCTTCCTGTTGAGGAAAGAATGAGTAACCACTTCTAACCTCTCTCTATCCTCACTATAGATAGCCACCAAATCCTATTACAATTATCCTGAAATGTCCTCCTCACTGAGACAAGACACTCCAAGCACATGCGGAAGCTTCTATACTTATAGACCACTGATGGAGGGGGAGGGTTTACATGGAATTATTATATCCACATCTAATAAGTAAACACATCTCACATACGTTGAAGAATTCAACATTTCAAGGGGAGCACATAAGAGTGAAGGCTGGCGACAGGTGTGACAGGCTGTTGGTTCCATGTGAGCCACTGACAACTGCTTGCATCTGTTGCCAGCTACTTCTGAGAAAGCCTTCTGGTCAAGACAGCGCCAAGGACTAGCTAAGCAGCCACTCAGCCACACCTGAGCACTGAACCATCAGGAAAATGGACTCTAAATTCAGGCTATACAGTACAGTGGTTTGGCTTGTAAAAAAGTATATAATAGAAGTTTGTTTTCAAAATGAAGGTAGAAAAACATTATTGGTTCTAGTAAAAGTCTCAGATGAGTATTGGTGATGCTTTAATTTACACTGCTGGTTTAGATGTTTGTATGTCTGCTTGTTGTTTTATTTGTTTGGTAAAAACAAATGCATTGGCCAACTTCCAGCCGTTTACCTTGTATTTACTTCAAGAAATAATGTATAATTCACACACAATCAATTACAATCAATAGCTTCCTTCAGTTAGTGTTTCCCATCCTAGATGTGATACTTTCTTTCCCTAAATACATCATTACTCAATAACAAATATTCCAAATTGTTAGGAGAGATATTGGATGAAAGAACAAACAAAATACATATAAAAAATGGCAAACTGATGTCAGCCAGAGAGAAGAAGTCTGTCATTGTGATGCAGAGGTAAGCAGAGATAAGACCAAGTCTCTGAGAAGCCTTGGCTGTAGCAATCGCGTGATACAGGGATTGTCTCTTGCATGTCAGGATGAGCAACCCATCTGGCCACAGACATGGCTTCTGAGGTCAAATCAATGGTCATCCAGCAATACGCTGAAACTGGTCAGTTAAGAAACTGGTCAGCTAAGAAACCTGCAGTGCTGATGTGCGATCCCATTACACCCCTGGCCACAATAGTTTTCAAATGGTCAATCTGGACACTTTTGCACACTGGCCCAATCTAAGTCCACGCGCCGAACCTTTAACAGAGAAACGTGTTTTAACCTTGAGTGACTTGAGCTGCTATGAGAATGAAAAAACTGGTGTGAAACATTTGTCTATTTGACACACAGTGGTCACAGTGTGTCATTTTACACTTAAACAGCTTGTGAAATCTTGACTAGCTGGCCACAAACATGCCCTAGTCATGTCTCTGAAACAGCATGACTCACACAGGGATTCTGAGACAATTTTGTCTTGTTCAGCAAACACTCCAGGTCCATACTGGTAAGTGATACAGTATAGTCTAATAGAGTGATTATGTCGTGGAGCCTTGCGTGTGTGCAGTGTATTTAGATTGAGTCCAGGAAGACAGACAGCGGTGATGGTATGGGGGTGGAATGATCAGGATTAGCTTACTCTTGGCCTTATCTTTAGATCTGCACAAGCGCGATTACGTATTCAGTGATCTGGATAGTAGAGACACACTGTGGCTAGCCCACGTCTTGGGACAACGCCAGGGCAGGGTGTACGCGCGAGCGCACGGGGACGGAACGCCAAAGGATCGCCGGAAGCCCAGCGACGAGACTCTGTGGTAACTAATGTTTTAAGTCGGAAAGTTGATCAGGGGTATACAAGTGTCACGGTGGTGCTGATTTTGTGAAAAACCTGTGTTTCTCTTCTATTGCTGTACAGCGTGGGTGGGTTCATCAGTCATTATCCACTGACAAAAATCTGTTGCTAACAATGCAGTGCTTAGTCACTGCCAATGATTGTCTCCTTTTGGAGGGAGACATGGAGCAACTGACTCTAATGAAAACCTTTCGTTCAACAACCACTAAAAAAGCTGGTCTCTTGGTACAATACTTTATGAAATCGAATAGGTAAATGTTTTGTGCTTAGAGAATGCTTTTTGGAGAGGTCCAACAAGCTAATCCATTTGCTGCAACACTAAAAGCCTTCACAGAAATTTCTCAAAACGAAAGTGTGAGTATGATGATCTATCAGATCTACGGCAATAGGCTGAGGAGGCGTCCGACTCAGTAGGTGAGAGGTGGGACTGAGTCTGGGCAACCTCTACTGGGTTGGCCTCTGGCTCCATCAAGCTGTATGCCTGAGCTGACCTGGATCTGCATGGGGCAGTCCTTGGGAACATCTGGCTACTGGGAGGTAAGCAGATTAATTGAAAGATCTGGATTCCCTCATTAAGCCTTGGCCGGTGCCTTCCTCCCACTCAGTAACGATGGTGTCCCGGGCTCCTGTTTTAACTAGATACAAAGCAGCCAGGCAATGGACAACTATTTTTCCACTGACAATTGTTTGAAGAGTTTTAATCTGGCAGAAGACAGGGATTTATTACAGCTATAGTCTGGAACAGGAGTTTGGATTGATAACAACCTCATAGAGGAACTAAAGGAAATTAACATGTCTGGAAGAGTTCAGTAATTTCGGCTTAATGCAGTAGTTAAAGTTATGTTCATCAAAATGATGATCCAGCCAGAAGAGTTTGAATATGACATGTAAGTGAAACACTACTGAGGAAATAATTATCACGTAAAAAGAAGTGTGCAGATAACAATAATACCAAATACCTCAGTCAAACCAATTCCACATTAACCCAAAACCCACTTCAGCTAAAATCCAGAAACACAATTGTTATCAAGGGTTCCAAATGCAAAATGTACTTTAATAATAAATTGAAATGAGAGTATGTTAGTGAAATAAATGTTGTATTTCGTACTTAACCCAAACCAATGGCAAAATGGGTGACCAATAGAACCTATTTCCCCTTGGGAATGCCATGTCATACAGTGCCCTTACTCAGTTTACTCATCTGATAGACAACAAGACAAAAAGCACCAAAAACACGCTGGAAAATTTCACAAGAAATAGGGAAATACATGTACATGTATAGTACCATCTCAATGCAAACGGATGTACAGATTGAAGGTTAGATTATTTATGGCAAAAGTGATCACTGCAGCGGACCAGCCTCAGAGGGGAAACCAACGCAGCAAAGAAATCCAAGAACGTCTTGATCAATATCAGGGGGTATTTATGGAAAAGTGACATGGGATATATTGGACTGCCAGTGTTTTTATAGAGATGCAGCCAAAACCAACCTACTGCATTTGTCAAAAAGTTTCTGCTGAGTAAGGTACACTGTGAAGGCAAGCCGTTTCATTACACAGGCCATTGTTCAGCAATAGCAAACAGAAATGTTTATGGTTATACAGCATAAAGAACGTAAATAGACCACTATCAAGTCTTATTTGTTTGTCAATCATCGTTATCAGGAGAAAACCTTAAATCTCCAAAACAGACATTTTAGCAAAAGAAAAATTAACGTTCATATCCATTATCAGAATTAACTCCCAATTATGAAATGTCCAAAGCTATTATGAATACATTCTCCAGAGCATTTTTTCACAATAGATGATTTCACCACCATGATTTAACTCTTAAATCAGACAGCTTCTTTTGGTAGCAATGATTTACAACGGACTGCGAAACTCCATACAGACACTGAGATTTGTATCAATATAACTCTGAGGTATCTAGAGAATGAGCATAGCTTTAGCAATTCACTGCTATGGTCAGACACCATGTTATTACCCCCGAAAATAGGTTTTATTTAGAATGTCGACTCAGGCTACTGCCTCTGACTCTGAGCTACAGTATGACTTAGCTACGGTACGTAGACCAGATTGGGATCTGAGAGCTGGTAATGAAGGGATAGTGGGGCGGTGTCTATTACTGTGTCAGGGGATACGGGAGAAGGGCCATGATTATAGTCATTAGTAAAATACACCCGATTGGTCATCACGGTATACGAGCCAGCCACAGTCTTGGTAATAAAGGGGACATGACCATGTGACACCGATTTAGACAACATGATGAGTGGGCAACCCTTGCTTCAACACGGCATCTAAATGAAACCGCTCTCTAAACCAAACCCGCCTAAGCAATTGTCTGAGGTATTCTGTTTTAGGGATTAAGGCTGGATTCTCACCGCACGGTATCACAACGCATGGAGAACGGCCTGCCACGGCATACCCAAACATCACATGAACAAATCCTGGCTGTGTCATCTGCAAATGCAGGGCCGATTTGCATGTTGATGTCTTCAATCAGCAGCCACTCAACAAATACCCTTCCCGACTCGGACTATCGGTCTCCAGTAGAGCCGTGTTCCTCTAAGGTGCAGGAGGCCAACAACCATCCCAACGCCGTCTTAATAATCATCTCCCCCTTAGCACCTTCCGAACAGTATGATTGATCAAATGAGTCATAAATAAATAAGCATCAAAAGTTTTTTAAAGTCAAATTATTGAATGCTGGATCTCGACTTTCCTCTGTTTTATGAAAGAGGATCTGACTTAATTGGTCACCTTGAAGTTTGACAATCAACTTTACAATAAGGCAAACCGTTGTACAGTGTTTGCTATAATAATGAAAAATAAAGTTTTCATTAGGACTAACCCAAGAACGACTGTTTGGAATGGGACTTCTATTGAACGACCTCAACCCAGAGGGTCAAGGATGATTATGGCTCTCAAAAGGTCCAGAGCGACACTGCTATAATAAAATGAAAATCTCTTAATGTTTATAACTCTGAAAGCGACTGATTATTTAAATGGTTGAACCGGTGGTTTCTGAAAAGAAGAGAGATGGCCCATGTCTAAAATTAACAACTAACTACTATGGTGGAATTCAATTACATGACTTAAAACCACAATATTCAGCACACATAGTGACATACAATGAGGAGGTATTGGCTTTCTTCCCCATATACAGACGGGAGAAAGGAGGAATGATGAAAGAAGTAATTCTATTTTTCCACACAGATGTGACATTTCCCTGAGCCTCACACTGCCATCATTGAGAGAACTAAAGGCAAAATGGATTATACTAAGAGACGCAATTTCCTTGCCAAGACTCAAAATCCCTCATCCCATACTGTATATCAATATCAGGATAACATCCTCTGTATAATAATGATAAAACTAAGCCTGTGTGAATACTCCCACAGCTGCCAAATATATCAAGAGCATTTAAGTGCTCTGAGTAAATCAGGTCCCCGTATCAAAATGTTGACCTTTACATCCAGTGGGTAAAGGTGGATTGGAAAATATCTGTAATTTGGGATTTTAGCCTGGCAGCACAAATAGATTTCTGTTCCAAACAAAACATGTTGGGTCACAGTTCCACAACATACACCAATTCCAATTTAGCCAAGCCAAAGGTAACTGTGACAGTGCATGTCCAGACAGCTACAACAGAGACACATGCGCCAGTGCAAAACCTCCACCATTCTTGGAGAACAACGCCCTGAGATTACCCTATTACATAATCTAATTTTATAGGCAGTTTACAAATTCAGTTTGAGAAATATGATCATTTTAAAGGTTACATCAATTATGTTATAATCTGTTTCACTTGTAAACCAAACAAATACATCTTACTCAAGCTTTTCTTCATTCAACAAGAGTACTTTGATTGTGATAAGGATACAAGCTTTATCAGTCATTGGGTCAAATTAAGTTAGGGGCCCTCAAGCTGGATCTACCAAGTACCGAACAGGAACCCATCACAGAGAGAATGAGACAACTTACACTTCATTTGTTAATCTTATAGCGACAGCAAACCCAACTCCAGTAATTGATTAACAGCTCTACCGCACACGTGACCCTTGTCCGGGCCGACCGGCGAATTACAAACCAGGCTCGCTATGAGCCAGACGGTGTGCAGCCTTCGCAACAGTCTATTTGCAGAAACAGACTGGGTAAAACCCCCAAAGGAGATTAAGTGAGACTTCCATCGCTCCCTACATTACAGTATGGTACAGTCAGGCCCGAGCAAAACCTTCTAACAGTGTTTATAGTATTTTAAATCAGACTCCTGTTAAAGAACGGTGTAGATCTAGGGAGTAAGCTATCAGTATGAGCAGGACACAGTGGGTTGTAAAGACACAGCTGCACCTTGGTGGGAAGGGATTTTTCATATTTACTTGAGTTTCACATTTTAGTTTGTAAATAGGTTGCAGAAAAAAATAGATCAGATCCTGTACTGTAGGTAATAACCGGAATCATATTTTAGAGCACACTTTCCCTTCCTGTCAGTAGTTGTGGATGATGTAACGCTGTGAGCCTTGAGTGGATGCGGTGTCGTTGTGCTGACTCACAAAATATGACTGACTGGGGGCCAATCATAACACACTACTCTGTTGTGACAAACACATTTGCCCCATCTCCTCTAGTCCATCACACATAGGAGGTGTTGGCAGAGCAACACAGCCAGTGTCTTTCCCTGTATCACTTTCTCAAGACAAAGGGGGCTAGCAGGATTAGTCAAAGTCTAAATGATTGCTAGCAGTTGCTCACTTGATTCACAAGATCAACCAAGTTTCCTGCTTCATGTAATCTATATGTAGCCCTACCAGGAATGGTAAACTCTGATGGGGGTGTGGAACCCAAAAAATCTGAACTCTTCATATGGGTAACCACATTCAAACCCAAACATGCAGTAGGTAAAGGCCCCCGTTTTGTCAGTGCTGAGAAGCAAATGTTCTATTGTTGTTCCTCATTTTGCAGTGTACAGTAGCTCTTGAAAGTATTAAGTTTCGAAAGTATTAACACTTACTGTGTTGATCTAAATGGTGCCTCCACCAAATATCAACTTAAAGGGGTGAATACCTAGGCAATCAATAATGTTTGTTATATATAATGCTGCTTGCATTTTTCACATTGACATTATGGTAATGTTTGTGTTGATCATTGGCAATAACACCTAGTTTAATTATAGTTTGATTTCATGTTGTAACACCATAAAATGTGGAAAAAAGAGCCATTGTAGCTGGAATGCAATAGTCTTGGTAGTGGATATGCTGGGAAATTGTATTCGGCCTGACACTCCTCACACCAAGTAGACTTTTAATTTGGTAAATATGTCTTTATGCAAGAAACAAATTAGCATATAGGACCTAACTTGTCTGTCGTGATGCTTTAATATTCTTAAAAATAAATAAAAACCTGCTCCTCATGGACAGAATGTCCAAAACGTATGTTGCTCAGCGGGTAGAATCTTTGGACGAGGCTCATGCTATATTTTCCAGACTACAATATCAAAAGACCTGGCCACACCTGACCAATTCATTTGTATTTGGTCAATTGCTGACACAAATGCCAGTAAGTCAGATGTAATAAAACTTTGTGAAAATGTTCCCCACAATGGTAAAATGCCATGTGTACAAAAAGGTTTACATCAACAACATAGTGTTACTGTTAAGACCATGTTTAATATCTCCTAAACCATTTGACAAGTGGTGCTGTTTTACAGGAAAAATATTTTGTCCAAGCTCATTGGCTCATAGCTGTCATTTTGTTTTAGCAAGACTGCTAGGAAATATAGCTTTGAAAGAAGTAGGTATAAGGATGCTACATACAAAGTTTAATGGAGATCCCACCAACTGTTCCGAAGAAGTGACATTTAAAAAAATGTTACATTAAAAACCTCCAGCTAAAGATTTGCACTGTTCATTTGTGATGTTTTAAAACATTAAAGAAGTATATCATTTTCCAATTATGAGAAAATGTTTGGCTTGAAGGTAACAAAGCAGAAGCTGCTGAAACTTGCAAATTCTGCTGGCAGCTTTAATTTCCTTCAGAATTTGACAGAGAAACAAATGTATATTTATTTTGCATCGGGGGACCCCAGTGGCCAATCCCATGCCTATATTTAAGTCTCAAAAGAAATTGATTACAGCCAAGCCTAGTGGAGGAGTGGCCTGTGATGACGCTAATGGATGCAACCAGGATGTGACTCCAACCTAGAAAGCCACCATGTAATTCATGTGGAACCAGTTTTCCAGGAAAACAAGACAGTCTTCAGAATGTGTTGCCAGTTGAGTCATGTGGGAAAATGTATTCTGAGTATTCTGCCAATTAAATGAGGCAGGATAATGTCTTTTTTGTGTCTTGTCAGTGAAGTGAGTCAGGATAATGGGGACTGACCAGTACTGGTTTGTGTCAGCAGGGGTCTTCCCCAACCATCTGCTCTCTGAAGGATTGTTTATACTTCCACTTGAAAGGGGGTGCATGGGCACCATTTCTGCACTGATTGGGTAAATCTGATTTGTTTTGGGGGGTTTGGGGGTTTGCGCTCCGAAAGGGGGAATTTGCACACATTATTTCCTTGCTTCCTTTCGATTTGCTTAAATTCGTACATTGTGATTGGCCAGAAGTTGTCGCAACTATTACAACAGGACAACTCCCTTTGTCCTGGTGTACTATTACAGCTCTCCCCCACTTCCCCCCTCTTTTTATCAAAGAAGAAGTCTAAAAGTATGCAAGCACACCATGCTTGACTGAGGGAGACAGAGGGCTCAATGTCCCATGCGAGTTATACCCTGGCTTTGTGTCCTACTTGATCATCCTAAAACACCTATCAGACTCTTAGCAGCTCTTCCCAAATTAGGAAACTAAATGTTCTGGAAATAAAAATAAAAGGAACACAATGTCTTGTTATGTAGCTTGACGAATGCTCTACTTACCGACCCCATCTACACTCCCTATTTCTACAGGAAGGGTCTTGCTGTTTATACCACTGGAGGTTGGCAGCGATTGTAACCATTACATTTTGGATTCTGCCCTTAGAGAATACAAATCTGCAATATGGGAATACAATGCATTACACTTCCCACTCCAGTAAAAGAAGATAAAAGCATGCACATTAAAGCCATTGCTAATGGGTCAATTGACTGCTTTCCTTGGCCTGAATTCTGGGAAGCCCAGTACACGTGGCATGTTTGAAAGAAAATAAATGCCGAAGCTGGTGTCTGCAAAATAATATTCACAGATGTTATGGCACTTCAGAGTTATGTAAGACCTTATTCCTGAAGCTGTAATTATTTGATCTAACTTAAACATAAAGTAAATACCGAACCATAATACCTAACGAAGCTATAGTTATTATATATATATATATATATATATATATATATATATATATATATATATATATATATATATATATATTGCTCTGGAAAAAAATAAGAGACCACTTCAATTTGCAGTGGTGTCTTAATTTTAACCCTTCTGTTCCTCACTCAAAACCTTCCTTTTCAATGTTTTTGGAAAGGAAAGAAAAACATTGAGTGTGTGTGTGTTTGTGCGTGTGCGTGTGTGCATGTGTTTCTACTATTGAACAACTAATAAAACAATACTGTATTTGTTCTGTATTTGAAATAGTTCAGTGGGCCAAAACCATGCTGAGACAATACTTAACAATGTTAACCACAAGCAACTGCCTACATATATATACCACTAGATCACCATAGACCAGAGTTGTATGGTTTTGTAAAAGTGCAAGAAACCTAAATATGTGTATCATTCACTGTACAACACAGAGAGCAGTATGCTCTAAGCACACGTACCATAATCTTCCGGGTTCTTTCTTATCTGATTACTTCATAGGTTAAAGGGGGATTAAGCGGCTGGTGGAACAATATTGTCCTTCACTGTTTCCACTTAGTTAGAAAAGAGAAGATATCTAAAGAGAAGCATCTGGTTTATTGATATTGGTGGGATGGGGGTCAATTATAGAGTTTTCCAGCATCTGAGCTGAGGATGAAGAAGGGTTAAGAGGTCTACATCTTACAGCATTCCCCTACTTTATTACAGTATTCCCCTACTTTATTACAGTATTCCCCTACTTTATTACAGTATTCCCCTACTTTATTACAGCATTCCCCTACTTTATTACAGTATTCCCCTAATTTATTACAGTATTCCCCTACTTTATTACAGTATTCCCCTACAGTATCCCCCTACTTTATTACAGTATTCCTCTACAGTATTCCCCCTACCAAACACTTAGGAGGTTTGCCATTAAGAAAATCCAATAAATGATGTTTCAGTGTAGCAAGCACAGAGCTTCCTGCACTAACTATGACATCAGGCGATGCGATGGATTAAGTCAGTAGGTCTAAACCCAACCCCTGTCTTACCTTAGCAGCCAGAGATGAGCTAGGCTTCTCAAGGAGGTCCCACAGCTTTTGTCTCTTGTCTGGACAGCACCCTTCTTCTGGCTCCTCGCCATCCTTTTCTCTGAGCGTCTCAGCCTCCCTCCTCAACTCTTCATTCATCTGCTCCTTCTTCTGGTGGTACCTTGCCTGGCAACAAGACTCCAGGTAGATCTCATCTATACCCCAGTAGTCAAGCTCCTGGCCAAAGGATAGAGCACACATCTCCTCCATCATGTGCAGCTTTCCTGTTCTATAAAAGTTCAGAATGGAAGAGAACGCCCCAGGGTGCCTATCGAAGAAGTACTCGTTATCAGTCAAGCAGTAATCGTCACAGATCTCCAGTAAGGTTTCATGGGTATTACAGTCTCTGAGTTTACCCAGCCTGGTCCTGGGGAGACGGTCCAGGGTCCTCCATAGGACCTCGTGGACCAGACCCCCGACATTGATACGGACTCTTCTTGATCGGGCCTTGGTTCGGATGATGTCAATAGGCTCTGGAGGAAGTGAGCCAACAGGACGTGAGTTGCTTTTTGGGAGCCCAAAGTTTGCTCTGTCCGCCATGGTGGTCACAGTTCGGCTGTTATGCTGATATGTCAGGAGGAGGTCAGGTCAAATCCACTGACCCCTCGATAAGGAACGGGCCCAGCAACTTTGAATGTGAAATACACTTCAAACCCGCTGCCTCATGGCTCCTACTGGTGAAAGGGGGGGCAAAGACATTGATTTTTTATTAGTTGAATACAAATGTGAATCTGAATGCATTATCCTTTTTAAATAGCCTGCCTGATTTTAAAACATTTACATCAAATGATGAAGACAAATTCTAAGCATGACATAATTGCCCATTACCTAAATGTGTTCATCAAACCTGGTTGTAGGACCCAACTGGTTTTGCAGGTTTGTAATTCAGGCTTTAACAAATTAACTATTCATTATGCGCTTGACAAGTTGAATCGTTTAGTTTGGCATGGGAATCAGTGAATTCAGCTTTGTTGATTCTTGACTAGTGGAATCAGTTAGTTTGGCATGGGAATCGGTGAATTCAGCTTTGTTGATTCTTGACTAGTGGAATCAGTTAGTTTGGCATGGGAATCAGTGAATTCAGCTTTGTTGATTCTTGACTAGTGGAATCAGTTAGTTTGGCATGGGAATCGGTGAATTCAGCTTTGTTGATTCTTGACTAGTGGAATCAGTTAGTTTGGCATGGGAATTGGTGAATTCAGGTCCGTTGACTCTTGTTTTGATGTTCCAGGGATAGGGTTAGTACATGTCTGACACCAAAAAATCCACACTATGTTGATCTAAGACTAGGATTGCCATCTGTTAAAACAATCTAGATGCTGCAGAACCATTTAAGACGTTAAAATTCCTACTATTAGCTGTTATATTATTGTTATTATTATTATTATTATTATTATTATTATTATAATAGCTTCAGTGATTTAAGAATTGAAGAAAACAGGCCTAAGCTGCAATGTGGTTGTGTCGGCAAAAGACAACCCCAAATCCCACTGCAGGTGGCCTATTACACTTAGCTAGGCTACTGTACATTACTAGATAATAGCCTCCTGGGTATTTTAATAGGAAACTCTAGGGAAGTCCTCTGCTCAAACTTAGAGGACATTTGGAAGGTAAACTGTACCCAACTCTAACTTGACAGTACTATATAAGTCTTATGATAGGTGTACTTTCTAATTCCATGAATACTTATGTTATACATACAAAACCGATTTCAAGATAAAAATGTAAACAAATACATAGTTTTGTTACATACACGACATTCATTTGCCTGAACTTTTCAAGCATCTTTACCTGGTGAACTGATTATTACTGATCCCGTATTTGACTGTATTCAAATATCATCTCTGTGACATTTAGACTATTAATAACGTCGTTGTATTGTACACGATCTATTAAATAATATACATATAAAGAGCATAAATACCTTGCCTTTAAACATTTCAGTAAACAGGTGAACAACAAGTAAATATAAAAAAGATATGAACAGTCTCACAATAAGCTAATAACAATTCGTTTCCGACCTTTTTGTTGCACTCTACCTTTCAAACCAAACTCCTCTCATCCGAAGAGAATTGAAGAGGCAGGTTATCCGTGATTAGGCTACCCTCCCATCCGAGTAGCCTACCGCAAGCCGTCTGTCACTATAGGCTGGTAGATGTAAACCATAAAGCTTAGTCAAATTTAGAAATAAACTGCGGAATATCGTCCTCGTAGTGAGAAAATACTATTGCGAGTAGAAAAACTGTAGATAGCACACTCCATGAGGATATGGTAAAAGAGGTTGCCCTCGGATATCGAACATGTTAAAATAAACGGATGAGCGCACCATGGGGCTATCTGCATAGCAAGACACACAGGATCGACTAAAAAGGGGGGAGCTTTCTTTCCACCCGCTGGCTGCAACACAGTCCCGAGGTGAAAGCTAATTGGATTGAGCTGTACATCACCAAGGACAGCTCCAGTCAGATCAACCAGAGCGAGCCTTCTACGAACTCTGCTCATTGAGACCCGTGTCAGCGAAGGATGTACGCTGTAATGCCATAACCTGTGTATAGGAAAGCATGCAAAGTTTTCCTTAAATACTTCAGATCAGATATAGAGAAATGTGTTTTTGCTTCTGTTTACGTGTTAATCACCTGTGTGTTCCGGGGTGCGTTTTAAATGTCGACTTTTAACGTAAAACAGAAAAACTTTCTTTTGCCATATACTTTTTGGCGCTATGTGAGTCTGAACTATTGTAGTTTAGCCAGACACAAATCAAGCATATATTATTACAGATTAATCAACTCTCAGTTAATCTAAGGCTTTTTCCGTACTATTACCCTACAGTAGACAAAACTGTTGGTTCATGAGTGCTGTGTCATTTGGCTTAAGGAATCATGACCTGTTCCTATAAGCTTGCCAGCAACCTGCTGTACAGGCAAGGTAGGCCAACTAACCTATGTCTGGATCCAATTTACTAATGAGAACATAAAGCAAAACAAATAAACATTCCAATGAATGTAAGGACACAGCAAAGAGATAAAAGAGGTGAAACATGTCTCACGTATTTAACCATACCATTATGATATCTGTTTGTACACTGGTAGCGCCATTACGGCCATTGCCCAATGCCCATCAGTTTCAGTTCGTACCATAGCACAGTTGAATGCAAGTTGTAATTGGCTTGAAGGGCATTCTAAATCTTGTGTAAATTAAGAAATAAGGCACAAGGGGGTGTGGTATATGGCCAATTTACCATGGCAAAGAGCTGTTCTTAGGCACGATGTATCATGGAATGCCTCATCACAGTGCTTAGCCATGGTATATTGGCAATATTGCAGAGTGCCTGGACACAGCGCTTAGCTGTGGTATATAGGCAATATATCACACATACACAAGATGCCTTATTGCACTTATAAACTGGTTAGCAATGCAATTAGAGCAGTAAAAAGTGATGTGATGTCAAACCCATGGGGTAAGGGCTCATACAGAGGGTATCAGCTATTCAGCATTCAGGATTTAAATCATGTGGTTGATAATGTCTCTCCAAAATGTGTTGTACCAAATAACAGCTCTTAGTGTGCGGCATGTGCCTAATAACTTACAGATAACTTAACTGATAGCTACTGGCCAATCATCATTCAGGATTCAAAAAAATGTGTTTATTATTTTATTATAACACAGTTTATCAGCAATATTGTAAAAGCGAAATGTTATTTTATGTTAATTTACTTTTTTGTAATGTATTTTTCTGTATTTCACAATGACTGTAACATTCCTTTTTAAATTACACATAAAACCTTCATTTTATATTTGTCCTGTAAAATAACTGCAAACGTTTGCTATGAGGAAACACAAGAATTATCTGTTTTTCCACAGACTTTCATTCTGTTTACAAAAATATACTGTATGAATAAGGTGTATTTCTGTTTTATTGCTGTTATCGCAGCATGCTTTGCGATAGCTCATTTTGTTCAGGTTTATGTTTGTTTATATGGATAAGAAGGTGACAGAGCTTTTTTGCCATCTTGTTGTTTATGTACAGTGTTAACCTTTGGAATCTTTTGGGGGATTGTGGTCGTGTTTGTGTGGCAACGATAGAAATGAAGACAAATCTGTTTAGTTTGCATTTACTGTTTTAAAAACTATTTTGAGATTTCTGACACAGCAGTGCTTTGACTCTTGTATATTTCTGACAACTTTGTGCCTGGTTGACATGGTACGCTATGAAAATAGTAATAACAATTTGAAAGATGAGCATTTTTAAACCGGTAGCAAAAGGGAGAGACATTTTTAAACAGTAACAAAAGGGAGAGACATTGCGTGAGAAAATTGGTTCTTGCTGTGAAATTAAATGAATATAGTTTATTTTAAGTACATTTGCATATTTCTACAGATTAATTATATATTTAGTTTTACAATATAAATCTGTTTTTACTGTCTTTTTCTGGCATAAAAAAAATCAGATTTTTATTTACAGTGAAGGTAGAATGGGCATGAAGTTCATTCATTACTTCAAGGTGTTCTCAGAAGCAAAAGTTGAATTGAAATAATTATTTACAGGGGTGTAATGCAATATTTTTTTATGTGGAGTGCAACAAACATTTATTTTTACATAATTTCTTAATAAAAGTTTGAACCAATTAGGCTACCACAGCTGTTGCCTATTGCATGGGCCTATCATTGCAAAGGCCTATCATTACTGCAGCATCTGCCTACACCCACACACAGCCAATTGTCTCAAAAACATTTTCTATTTTGAATACCCTCCAACAACACCAAGGTTTTCAAAATACGCCATGTCTGTAAAGGGTTCTTTTTTTACATTTGAAAACATCCCAACTGCATCACATTTGCAGTCCTTTGGTTCTGGTAAATTCATATGATTCCTTATGCCTTTGTGATTTATATGAAGGACAGACTCAACATTGATTTAATCTCTGTGAAACGTGACAATGTATTTGGAATAAGCCTAAAAATGGCAAGTAATAAGACTATAGCGCTATTACAGTTATTTTATGTGTCCTTTTTGGTGTTTAATAGGCAAGGTTTTTTAAGGAGCTATGTGTATTCTTAAATAATATTAAAATAAATGCTTTGGTTAGCTAAGCAAGCAAGAGTGAGGCTTATACAGAAATGGCTAGTCAACATATTGATGATGCAAGTTGCCCCGACAACTGTTAAGTTAGGAATAGAACAACAGATTTGTTTTATTCCATCAGAAAAAACACATTCATTTTACATTTAGAGATTGTATTCATTTAGCAGACACTCTTATCCAGAGCAAATTATAGTAAGGGCATACATAAAAATAAGCTATGGTGAAACAATCACACATCTTAGTAGTAAATGCATTCTAATCAGTGAATAAGTTGCCAAAAGTCACTGCTGGAAAGAACACCAAACAAATAATAAACACAATAAGCAAAGTTTACAAATGACAACAGACATAGGAGGTGGGAATGGAACCGTTTTCCCTAAATACCTAAAACGGTATTTAACCCTCCAGTTGTGCTTAAAAAGGGTTAATACTCTTAGTGTTCGCAGGTCAAATTTGACCCGTGTTTGAATTCAGTAAAAGGCACTGAAAACCACATTAATTAGCATCCAATGACAATTTCTGTCGCCTAAGTAACATATTATTTATCCATAACCAAAATATATACACCAATCAGCCGTAACATTATGACCACCTGCCTAATATTGTGGAAGTCCCCCTTTGCCACCAAAACAGTCTTGACCCATCGAGGCATGGACTCCACTAGACCTCTGAAGCTGTGTTGTGGTATCTGGCACCAAGACGTTAGCAGCAGATCCTTTACGTCCTGTAAGTTGTGAGGTGAGGCCTCCATGGATCTGACTTGTTTATCCAGCACATCCAACAGTTGCTTGATTGGATTGAGATTTGAGGAATTTGGATGCCCAGTCAACACCTTGAACTTGCTGTGAAGTTGCTGTGTTCCTCAAATCATTCCAGAACTATTTTTGCTTTGTGGCAGGGCACATTACCCTGCTGAGTGGCCAATGCCATCAGAGAATACCGTTGCCATGAGAGGGTGCACATGGTCTCCAAAAATGCTCAGGTAGATGGTACGTTTCAAAGTAGAATCCACATGAATGACAGGACCCAAGGTTTCCCAGCAGAACTTTGCCCAAAGCATAACACTGCCACTGGCTTGCCTTCTTCCCATAGTGCATCCTGGTGCCATGTGCTCTCCAGGTAAGCAACGCACACACACCCAGCCATCCACGTGATGTTAAAGGAAACGTGATTCATCAGACCAGGCCACCTTATTCCATTGTTCTTTGGTCCAGTTCTGATGCTCACGTGTACATTGTAGGTGCTTTCGGCAGCAGACAGGGGTCAGCGTGCCTGACTGGTCTGCAGCTACGCAACCCCATACACAACAAACTGCAATGCACTGTGGGTCCTGCTTTTAACACCTCAACTTTGAGGACAGAATGTTCACACTGCCAATTATATCCCACCCACAGACAGGTGCCATGGTAACGAGATCATCAGTGTTATTCGCTTCACCTGACAGGGGTCATAATGTTATGGCTGATTGGTGTATATACTTTGATATTTTATGTACCTTAGACCATATTTAACTTATGGCACCAAGTCGTTTTTTGTTTAAATAGGCAAAATGTATCTATTTTAGTGCTTATGATGAACAAAACAGGTAAATATATTATAAGACCATGAGAGGCTGATGATTAACAAAATAATTCCCCAAATAACTTGTTAATATGTTCATATACATTTAAACTACCAACTGTTATTACATTTGTTGTGTTATGTGTCAAAATTGACAGCATATACGTCCCTATCAAAAAAGGAGAAAAGTCACTTTTTTGTTCACTCCCACAACAAGATTTATAAGTGTCACCGACAACGTGTGTGTGTGTGTGTGTGTGTGTGTGTGTAAAGCGAGTGTGGATGGGTGTGTGGGTTCATATTTGCTGTGTGCCACTCTACAATTGAATGCAAGTCAATATGAGTTTCTTGAGATGAAACTTAATTTTTATATTATTTCACAATATTATACTATTTTTATAGGATTTTATTACCATTATTTTTGTTCTGTAGTAATCGTTGTAACTCATAATGGTTTTGCTATGTATTTCTCTGCATAAACAACCCATAATTTCTTCTGGGTCAAATTTTACCCATAACACCACGGATGTAACTTTTATTTTATAGGCATTTAAATAAAAGAAAAAATATGCAAATGTGTTTCATTGTATTCAGTAAGCCATTATTGAGGATGTAATGAAGCCCTGTTTTGAACAGAATTTAAGATTTATTTCACATAGGAGGGTAAAATGAACAGATACTCTGCTATCACAGCCTACAAGGGAAGCTGGTTCCACCATTAACATATCAGGACAGAGAATATTTTTCTCTGAGCAAGAACTCAGATGTGGCTGAACAAAGGGGGATGCAGGGTTTGACTGTGTCCTGAAGAGGGGGGCTCTTATTTCTCTAGAGGAAAGCACAATTGCATCAACTTCCTGGGAAGGCAATGATCATGTTATTGTGTTTTATCCTTTTGTTGATCAAGCTATTGTGTTTTATCCTGTCAGAAAGCAAGCTATTGTCTTCAGCCTTAACTAGTTGATGGATTTCTCGGGATGCTTATCTCTGCCGGCTTGAAAACAGACACAGTCTCCTTCCAGTTGCATCTCTTCCTCACTGTATTAAAATTGGTTTGACAGTTCTTCATTAAGTTGGCTATCTACAATGGTAGATGACCGCTTTCAAGTTTACTCAACGTTTACTCATTGGTAACCAGATTTCTTTCATGAGTTTTTCCATGACATAGGTCAACATATGGATTTCACTGTCTCTGACATGCCAATGTGGAATATCAGTGCAAAGATGTTGCATTAAAAGGGCCGTATATATGAGTTTTACTGTACTACTAGCATAAATACAAGCATACGTTGTTAGAAGAATGCAGTTAAAGTTTTAAGTTAATGTTTCAATTTTTTCCTGAGATACGTGTTTCAAATTGAAGCTTACATTTCTAACTGAAGACATAGGTAACAGGGCATATCAGGAAAACTGACTGAATAACCAAATCGGTTTGTCCCTGAGTGAATCTCAGCTATCAGTATGGCTGTTGTCTCAACTGGGCTCCATTTCTGTTGTGCATTAGTAATGGGCTTGTGGAACTGGAACTAGCAAGATGAGCCCCTCAGGTTGTGGAACACGCAGTTCACCTCATGCATTTTTTTATGGTGATTTCCAAAGCCTGGAACATTTTCTTCCTTTTTTGTCCAGTTAAGTCATCCAACCATCTTTATGGGCCAAACTAGACCAATGCAATTACTGTTTGTAATGTGAGCTGCAGTAAAGTGCCCAGTGAATACTAAAATGTGTTAAATTGTCTTATATGGACGAAGCAAACACAGCCTTCAGAAAATATCCAGACCCTTTCTTTTTCACCATAGTTTGTTGTTAATATATACTTAATTTACAACTGAATACATTTATATTTTGTCACCAATTGACACCCGATGGCCCATGGTGACAAAGTAAAAACATGTTTTCAGAAATGCATACATATTTATTGAAAATGAAAAACTGAACTATATCACGTACATATGTATTTAGACCCTTTGTCGTGGCGTTCCAAATTGAGCTTGGATGCATCCTGTGTGGTTTAGAGATGTCTTAGAGACATCTCTAAAAATCTATTGGAGTCCACCTGTGGTAAATGCAATTGTTTGGATATGATTTAGAAAAGGCAAACACCTGTTCATACTTTAGGTTGCATGTCAGAGCGAAAGCCATGCAAATAAGTCCAACAAACTGTTTGCAGACCTCAGAAATGTGTAGTCATAGATCAGAGGAAGGTTGTGAAAATATCTGAATGCATTTAAATTCCTGAGAGCTACAGGACTCCACCATTGTGAAATTTAAAAAGTTGGAGCCAACAAGACTCTTCCTAGAGCTTGCTGTCCAGCCAAATTAATGAACCAGGCAAGGGAAGCCTTGATCAAGGAGGTGTCAGAGCTTCAGAGTTTCTCTGCAGGGATTGGAAGTCCTTGGAGAAGGACAACCATCTCTGCTGCACTACCAATCAGGCCTGGGTAAAAGGCATATGACATGCCGCCTGAAGGATTCTTCTGAGACCAAAATCAAACTATTAAGCCAGAATGCCAAACCATATGTCCAGCAAAATAAAAAAATACAGAGCTCATCCCCTGACAAATAACATCACTGTAGTGATGCATGGCGGTGGGATCATTATGCTGTTGGAATGCTTCTCAATGGCCGGTACAAGAAAACTCCAAGCTATGATCATTGCAAAAAGGCACTCCTACATTGTACAGAAATGCAGATCTAGGTACATGGGGACAAGAGATATTTCAGTTTTTTATTTGTTTTTGACGTATTATCTGTAGATTGATTGCTAGAAATTGGCACTTATAAATGAATTCTTTAACCAAAAAACATGTTTTTGTTTTTTGCTCTGACGTGCACAGTCCAATGTGCACAGTCCTGTGAGGCCTTAAATAGACAGGTGTTGGCCTTTCCAAATCAAATCGTGTACAATCAATTAAAATGGTCCACAGGTGGACTCCAGTCAAGTTGTAGAAACATGTCAAGCATTATAAACTGAAACAGGATGAGCTCAATTTCAACTGTTGTTGGTTCTCAATATTTTATTATATGTGATATTTTTGTATTTATTTGCAACACTTAGTTTTGTCTCTGTCATTCTGGGTTATTCTCTGTCTGTAGAAAAACAGCAACCTCTAGTGGACACACAGGCTGGTTTATTATAAATGGCTCACTATGAAACATGTATTCCACATAAGAATATAAATGTTTAGATAAAACAGGTATTGTGATGAATAAAAATCTATATAGACATATGTTTAAATGGTTACAAGATGGTGGGGAATTGCTAGAGAAAATCAGTCCACTGAGTATCTCATCAGTGATAAGCCCAAATGTTTGATTTTTTACATAGAGTTTCAAGGCTGACCTTTATACATTTTAACTGAGTAGGTGCCTTTGTTATAAGCTCACAATTATGTGTCTTAGGTGTATACTTTAGCTTCAAATTAATTTGTTTAAACTACTGAAAAGGTTTCTGGATAACTCCAGTTTAGTCCACTAAAGCAGCAGGCAAACAGTATTCTGAGGCTGGTAATTGTATAATTCAGTGGGAAGACAATCATATATTTTGGGAATCTGTGAGTACATATTCATGTATAAGTGCATAAAGTGATGCAATAACTACCCATTGCCCCATGTTTTTTGAATGCCCTGTATATGATTTGTGGTGTTATATTTAGCAGAAGGATTTTCTT
>JACXGJ010010122.1:0-12819 GCA_016801105.1 Esox niger | reverse complement strand
TGATGAGGCAGGGACAGAGATATTAATATGAGGCAGGAACAGAGATATTAATGTGGTGATACAGGGACAGAGATATTAATGTGGTGATACAGGGACAGAGATATTAATATGAGGCAGGGACAGAGATATTAATGTGGTGATGCAGGAACAGAGATATGCATGGGGTGATGCAGGAACAGAGATATTTATGCGGTGATGCAGTTATGTTTGGGATGACATGAACACATAAAAACCCGAGGATTAGGAAGGATTAATGGGAATCCTAGCTACCAAGTAGTTGCCAGGTTATTGAAGTGATTGACCCACATCTGGAGGACAAAGCATTAACTCACCCGGGCCCAGTATCTGAAGCCTAGAACCAGGGGCAGTAGAAGAGGCTGCCGATTGGCCAGCTCAGACAGGAAGGAGGTCGTCAAGCAGGCATTGTCATTTCCTGCGCTCACCTTACACACCAGACCACTGGGGAGAACAATAACCGTCAGACTGAGGTTCTTTACAGAACCAAAAACACAAATGTGGAGAGGGTCACTGCTATGACAAGAGATCTTTGTTTGACTGCCACATCTGTTAAACTGAGTCACTGCTTATTAGAGATATTTGTGTTGGATTACATAAATCACATACTCAGAACAAATCAGAAAGAAATAGAGAATCTGTAGTTCCACTGGAAGTGTCTTTCCTATTTCACTAACAGAGGACGTGATTTGTGCAGGACACTGACTGACCTGTTTTTGTCTCTACAGATGACCACAGGCACTCTGGCATGGAAGTCAGCTTCCAAGTCCACATACAGAGCTGGAAACCACAGCAATGACTCCGATAAAATAACGCTGATGCTAACATGTCTGTGTTATAGCTAGCATAAAGTGTTACACTGAAAGCTATAGGTACTCACGGTTCACAGATAGACTCTCCTGAACGAGCAACAGAACCTCTGGCTGATGCATCTGTGAATACAGGCCCAATTCAAAACCTTCATACAAAATAGACAACACTGTGAATACAGGCCCAATTCAAAACCTTCATAGAAAAAAGACACATCACTTTGAATACAAACTCAATTTAAAAACATCATACAAAATAGACAAAACACTCAGAATAAAGACCCAATTCAAAACCATTAGACAAAAAAACATGATTCACCACCTACAACACTGAAAGGCAGATGGAGTTGTCCAGCTGCAACACTGAAAGGTAGATGGAGTTGTCCAGCTACAAAACTAAAGAGTAGATGGAGATGTCCAGCTACAAAACTGTAAGGCAGATGGAGTTGTCCAGCTACAAAACTGAAAGGCAAATGGAGTTGTCCAGCTACAATACTGAAAGGAAGAACAAGTTCTCCTGCTGCAACACTGAGAGGTAGATGGAGTTGTCCCACTACAACACTGAAAGGTAGATGGAGGTGTCCCGCTACAACACTGAAAGGTAGATGGAGGTGTCCCGCTACAACACTGAAAGGTAGATGGAGTTGTCCAGGTACAATACTGAAAGGCAGATGGAGTTGTCCTGCTACAATACTGAAAGGCAGATTGAGTTGTCCTGCTACAATACTGAAAGGCAGATTGAGTTGTCCTGCTACAATACTGAAAGGCAGATTGTGTTGTCCAAATACAATACTGAAAGGTAGATGGAGTTGTCCTGCAGTAACATTAAAAGGTAGATGAAGCTCCTTATTGTCACAGCCAAGCGGGACTACTCACATGACGAGGGAACTGGATGTCGATGTTGACGTCAGAATCTTTGAAACCAAACTTTGTACAAGAAGACCCATAAAGCCTGAGTTTCACCTCTGGAGGGAGACAGAGAACAGTAGGTGTAAAGACAGAGTGTTCAGGGGTGGAAATACATGGAATAAATAAAGCCCTATAGAGAGAGGCCAGTTAACTTGAAAGGGGATTCCAATTCTAGCAATGGGGTCTATGGGGTCGTAGGGTTGTTCTCACCTGGCAGGACGGCTGTTAGGACTTCCTGCATGTTGGAGACGATCTGTCGTCTGATCTCTACATCCTGGTCACTCATCCCTCGCTCCCAGACCACGCCCTGCAGAGCCACGCCCACAGCCACCACCTGCTCTGGACTGGGCGGTGTGATCTCCGTCAACATGGCTTCTTCCCGGCGCTCCTAA
Source organism: Esox niger (assembly GCA_016801105.1). Taxonomy (NCBI): domain Eukaryota; kingdom Metazoa; phylum Chordata; class Actinopteri; order Esociformes; family Esocidae; genus Esox; species Esox niger. The sequence goes on along the minus strand of JACXGJ010010122.1, from coordinate 10,694 downwards.
TAAATACAGACCTGGAGGTCAGTAACAAACACACACAGACCGTACGATTTAAGACTACATGTAGTCAAACTACATACAGACCGTACGATTTAAGACTACATGTAGTCAAACTACACACAGACCGTACGATTTAAGACTACATGTAGTCAAACTACATACAGACCGTACGATTTAAGACTACATGTTGTCAAACTACATACAGACCGTATGAGAAGACTACAGCTGTCAAACAATGCACACACAAACCATATAAATACAAATCACAGCTGTCATTTTAAAATTCAGTATTTCCTCAAAATAACCATTAATTTACAAGTTAACAGACAAATAAACAACCAACATAGAGGTGTTAATTTTGTGTAAATAAAAGCTAGCAAAAGTTAGTAAATTGCTAAATTTGGACCTGGACAACGCTTAACATGTGCATAGAAAACCATTCCTAAATGTGCATTTTGAGTCAAGCCTAAGAGCCCTGAGACATGTATTGGCTACCATGGTTCTAAAGCCAAAATGATCTTGAATATTACACTTCTCATTTGTATTCCTTTTCAATGTTTTTTCACTTCGATATTGCAGGTCACTGTGTATAAATATAGTTGGATTCTGATCATGTGTTTTCATTTCAGGCTGTAAGGCAACAAGAGGTAAACATCCTGAAACGGATGATAGCACCGCGGTTAGCACCGCGGTTAGCACCGCTGTTAGCACCGCTGTTAGCACCACAATTTCACCTTGGCTCTCCTCTTGTGCCACTTGTCTCTGACGTGTCTGTGAGCTGCAGAGACTGAGTCCAGCAGAACGTCACACAGTGAGCAGCTGTACACTGCAGTGGGGTTACTGCGGGACCTCTGGGAGAAGGAAAAGAAAGGGCAGTGTCAGCAACAAGGCAAGTCACCCACAAGCTAGAGAACAAGCCCCTGATTGGTTGAATGTGTTGTTTACATGCAGAGGTTGTGTAAAGCAGTGCAGGATGGGAGTTGACGAACACATTTTACACCAGCTCTCTTCTTCGTCTCCTGCTGGTGGACTGGCTCACCTTCTTCAGACGGAAGATCTCCTCCCGGCCAATCTTCTCCTCCGCCTGTTTTAGTCCCAACAGCTCTTTGGCTGACAGCACAGACTCATCCACAACCGGCCCACGATCCTCCTCACCTAGACCACGCCTCCGGTCACGGTTCCTACGGTTCCTGCCCCCTGTTGACACAGAAACTATATTACCCGGAGTACTACACCCACATACAAACTACGTTACCCAGAGTCCCCTGTCATTCTGGGAGATCCACAGTTGGTCTTACCCGGGTAACAGAAAGTGCATATCTACTTTTTTACTCTAAATTACAGTCTGGGTGTAAACATGCTGGATTCAAAAGATTAGCAAACCACCGTCTATATGTATAAGGTTTAACTGAAAAAACAATGTGCATTCAGGAGCCTGATGACAAAAGACTAGACTCCAAGTCAAAATGATCTGTCCTCATCAGAGCAGCAAAACACTCATCCCCTCATCAGTCAGCGCTTCCATGCCGCGTTTCCACTGGTGCCAATCACTGGTGTTTACCTTAAAATCCAGACTTTATTCTGTTTCCACTGACACGGGCCTGGGCCAGTCTGCCACTAGGACACGGCTGAATGGCCCGACTCTAACTTGGTGCCAAGCTCCAGACTTCAGGACTTAGGGCGAGGTTTGCAAATTGATTCGCTATGTTGTGTGAAAACGCAGCATTTTGCGCTATTTGAATAGCGGTGTGTATCATTTGCTTAGTCTTTCGGCTTCTCATAATGGTTTTCATTCAATCTAACAAACAGATAAAACCTGATAAAATAAAGAAAATGAAGCAACAGTACAGGGAAGCAAAGACTGACACCGGTGTAGCCCTGGTACCGGGGCAAAGCACCAGTGGAAATGTAGCACTAGAGTATCCAGCATTAATTGGACACATCAGGTGGTTCATCTGGACTCTTTCCAGGTCGTAGTTTACCGTTAACAGTCCTTAAGTCGCATTGAGAATGTGTGTCAGGTAGAACACATTTCTATACAGGGAATGACCACCTGTTATCTCAACTTGATACTACACGGGTGACCGCTCAGAAATGCCAGATGGCCTGTTAGCCATTACATCCACACCCAGCATGTCCCTGGCCCAGTCACACAGGCCAACAATGGAACAGTAAAAAATGTAGTTCTGAACATTAGAATGTAACTCAGCAGTCCGGATTATCTAGCTATATTAATCTGTCAAACAGAACACAACGGAGTGACCAAACTGAATGAGTCCAATAGGAACTCTGATCGAATGAATACACCTCTCAGTCCCACGACTCAATACATCACCCCGAACCAACCACAAACTATCCACGGTCCTGGATACTCGTTACCAACCACATTAGATGTGTTGGGTCACCTACCAGAACTGTGAGGCGTGTTCCCCTGCTCCTCCCCCAGGTCCTCCCCCTGAGACGTTCTCCTCCAGTTCTCCTCCCGACCTTCAGCCTGCATGTTCTCTGGGTACCTGAGTTCACGTGTCACATTTTGGACATTTAGAACAGTCTCTAATCAATAAGCAATTGCAGTTATTGCATTCAACTACCTTAGGAAAAGTCTGTAATAATAAAAGTGCTGGTGTTTGTGCAAAACATAGACAAAGTAGAACTATTTCCAGTTAGAATTACTATGACCAATCATAATTACTCTGTAATTACTGTCTGTGTTATTTGGCGCCCTTTCCACTCTGACTATCAGTAGTACATTTAACCAAGCCAAAAAAGAAAAGATCTTACCTGCGGAAACCCTCCCTCTGAGAGGGGCTGTGCCCCCCCTTGGGAACACCCCCCCCTCCCACACCAGGGGAGCTGCTGAGGGGCCCCATGCCTCCCTTTTTGGGGCTGGCACGGTAGAAGCCCCCGTGACCTCCTCTCTTCCCGAGCCCCCCTCGATCAGGCTTGGGACTGTACCCTCGGCCGGCATCCTGGTTCCTCCAGGTCTCACAATCATCTGCCGCCGTGCCACTCTCACGTCCTCCCTGCTTCTGGTAGCGGGACTCTTCCATTGTGTTCCTACTGGGCCTGTGGGGTGATGGAGAGAGGAACACCGTCTGTTACTACCCCAGGGATATGTTACGTGGACAGTCATTGGAATTACCCCTCCAGACAGGGGTTCCCTAACCTCTGCTCAAGGACCACCTGCCATTACATGTATTTTATTGTTCTATTTCAGAGCTAGCAGACATGTAATTACTGAACCCTTAACAAAGTGAACCAGATGTGCTAGTTTAAGGTTACACCAAATATCAACACCCACCCTGCCTGTACTCCCTCTCAGATACCTATCTGCAGAACAAGAAACATTATCAGACTTGTCCAGATCAGGAAGAACGACAAACTGTCTTAAGGGGGTGGTGTCGCTTTCTCGACTGTCTCTGGACTGTGATCAGATCCTCTGGATTAGAGGACCTGATCAAAGATTGTGAAATAAGAAAGGGACAATGTAGGACGCGGCCCTAGAGCACAGTGCTAAGAGAGTCCAAAGATCATGTATTATGACACGCCGGTCTTAAATCTTTCGAAGTCACTTATCAAAAAAAGCTATGCTACACAATTACAGCAGCAATTGATATGGAGGCTAACTAGTCATGAAGGCCCAAATGTCTACCATTAACTGCCAGTACGTTTCATGGTTGACTCATTTACCTGATTGCATTTTACACGAAAATTATTTTAAAACAACTTTACTTTCTGGGCAAGTGGTTTTTCTGAGTTCTAGTTAGCTACTAAATAATTACTTGTTAACGGTAGCCACCAAGACGATACATTTAGCCAGCTATATAGTTTGCTATACATTTTTCGCTGACTTGACTGGCTTCGTTTGACTACAAACCAGCTACTAACTCCTAACTACTATGACCTTTATGTTGTTGAATTACCCACCCCAAAATTAAAGCACTGGGTTTATTTGTTAGCTCGCTAGCTACGTCAGCTAACTATCGAAATGGCTAGCTAGCGAATAATACTCAGGCTTCATGTTTATTGCATTCAAGTGCCGTGCTAGCTAGCCAATATACAACAATAAATGGTGACCAACGTGTAACCATGTTTAGAAATACCTTCAGTCTTTGAATGGGCAGCATGCTACAGTACTTTAATCGTTAAAGTGTCTTTAGCTTGCTAGTCCCAAGCACCTTCTGTAAATTAAGTCTTGCTGCGCACGCACCAGAGTTTTTAGGGGAGGAACAAACATCTTGTTGATGACGTTGATGAAGACGTAAGATGTTTTTTTCGTACGGAACCGGTTTTGGGTCTTTGCGGGTCAACAAATCAAATATAACTTCACACGTGAACATGTGCTTTTAATTTACAAAAACATCTATTATAGACAGTTGAGTGACAAACTGCCTGAAAACAATGCCTAAAAACTACAGTATTCAATATTCTTAGCAACGATTTAGTAATCAATGTGCCTAGCATTCACTTGCACTTGTTCTATTGAAATCAAAAAGGTATTTGCATACTGACAGTGGAATGGGGTCCGACAGAGGCAGCTGCAAATTTCAATAGCACCTTCCGGGATGGATAGGATTTCAGACAGATTGTCTCCTTGTGCTCAGACAACTCCCGCGGCTGGTCTGGTGCCTGCAAGCTCAGTTGTTGTCCGATAAATGCACTCTACTCCAGCCATGGAGGTTAGTCAATATATCCTGGTTCTGGGAGCAGTGTGATAAAAATAGAACAATACCACGCATCCCACTGCTGGCTGGTCTCTAAAGATAAACTGGGTTGACTCTGGTCAGAAGACCAAATGCTGCTGGAAATGGTGTTGGAGGTCCAGTAGGGGCAATTAAGCAAGGTTAGCTTTGGTCAGGGATGTGACCAAGAACCCAATGGACACTCTAATAGAGCTGCAGAGATGGGAGAACCTGGCAGAAGGACAACATTTGATTTTATTGTGGCTAGACAGAAGCTCAGTGGTGTTGGACATTTGGTGCAAAGCTGGTCACCTGTGAAACCCACTCTGTCCTCATGACTGAAAACATTTGAGGAAACACCCTGAACTTCAAATGTTTGAGTGCAGGTAGTTATTGAAAATAGAATACCAGTTAATGCAAACAAATTTAATTAGCTTAAAAGATTTGTGTAATGTAATGCATTTTCAAGTGAGGGCCCTGGCGTGTAAAGGGATGGGAAATTCCTGTTGGAATCCAACCATTGGATTTGACAGCAAGATGGAATTTGTATTGAATTGGAACAATAGTTAATTAACAGTTGCAAAACAACTGTACTATATGACTGGATAACTTTATAAAATGTTTCTGTTTGATCTGTGTGTACCTCAGATTAATCAGTCAGTTTATGTAAATGCCAAAGAAAGATAATGAAACAATTATTACTGAACAAATGTTAACCTGCAATAGAGAATGCTGGGAATGTTATAATTTTAAACTTAAAATAAAGTTAGAGTAAAAGTCAATAACACAAAAACATTGGAAGTCATTAGTGACGAAATTTGAGTTAACTGTGTTTACTGTATAGAGAAATACCCAATAAGACTCAAAGCTGTGATAATTGACAAAGGCTTTGCTATGAACTACTGAATAAAGGGTCCGAATACTCGTGTACTTGAAAATGTTACGTTTTTGTGAGTAGACAAACAAGGCCGTAATAAATTACGTCCAAATGTGTAGAAAGTGAAGGTTTCAACCTGGTACTAGCCATTTTACACAAAGCTGAGGACATCAAGAACCGTAGGTAAAAATTCAGCAGACTTAGGTTGTGTTTATATTCAAAATACACTTGTGAAGCCTGTTGTGAAGCCAGATAGCAGGAAGTGATTTAATAAAATCTTTAATTTAGCAAAGTTTTCACATAGGTTCTTTCTTGACAGTGTTTTGCTCGGGGAAACGATTATTGGTGTTAGCTTCTGTGCACGTTGTCAGTGTAACGATAAAGACACGAAGCTATGTAGATAGAGACATATTTTTTGTAATTTGACAATTACTGTTTTATTACCAGCTCAGTGTAATTTATCTTTAGATATCTTACATATCTTATATATTTTTATTCCTAAATTATCTGGCTTTTCGGACTGTTTAGCTCACGCTTTGTATGAACCCAGTTGGTGTCACTGAAAATATTATTGTCCTTAATGTTGTTTAATTTCCTCATATAAAATTGATTAAGAGACCAAGGTTAATTCCCAAGCCGAACAAAATTAGTAATTAGTTTGGTTTTCATGTAGCTACAATTACATTTATCCTATCTATTACATTTTGAATGTATGAATTACAGGTTTAGAAATGGTGCAGTATATTTTGTCAATTACTTTCCTTTAAACTAATTTAGTGATTGAGAGAGCTGAGTTACCCGCAGTGATTGAAACAGAGAAATGGAAAGATACAGCCAACCAAAGATGAACATTAGGAAGGCAAAGAGAAACAGGAGAAACAGAAACATAGATTAGTCTGAGATATATCACTAGATATAGCTGGAGAAATAGAAGACACAAAAAAGAGATTGTTGGAAATGTAGCCTGGACAATTCAATCATGCTCAAACTTCCCTAGCACAGTGGAAACTGAATGGACCACTAGGTTTTGCCAATACAGTGACCTTGTTTGGTGGGAACTGCTTCAATCTGATAATATAAAGGTTAGATGGTGTGGGAATTTCTAGACAAGGGCTTTATAGACAAAATGTATGCAATGGGTGAGCGAAAATGTCAATATACTTGTGTGTTCAAGGCAGACATTTAGGCATTTTGAGTTTATAGGTATTTTTATAGAACATATATTAATTTGTTGCTCCCATCAGGCTGGGCTGTTGTGTTAATGGAACTAGCCAAGGGCCATCCACTGCCCTGCTGAGTGGTTCACTGAGTGCACAACGCCCAGTGGGAAAAACGGAATACAGTACATCAACCTTTATTACAGTAAGTAGGTTATAAAGGTCACCGACCATGCAGACTGTGTTTAAACTTAAACTAGGACATATCGTGTTTTTTTAACTTTGTTTCTGAATGTGTTTGTCAAATGAAAATAGAACGACATCGTCTGTTGTGCTCACATCTGCATCCCACCCTTTGGAGTCGTGGAATAATCATTGGTTGTGCGACACCGCGCTTTACCTTGCCTGCCCAACGGTCTCTGGTTGCATTGAGATATCGGGCGGTTAGAAGACAGACGCGCTGCTGTCCGCACAGCACGCCGGGGGTTAAAGGATAGGGCACGGTCTCTCTGGTGCTCCGGATGCTGGAAGACGGATAAAGCATTTATTCCATCTGATCTATATTTCAATTGAAATTCTGAAAACAGCAGACTGTAAGTAGCTTAACAAAGTCGATAGCAGTTTAGTAATATTTTATAATTCACAGTGTGATTTAATAATTGAAATAATGGTTTATGGGTATTGTTGTTTTGTAGCTTCTTTATTTTACCGAGACATATTTTTGTGTGGATGGTACCACAACAGAAACTTCAGCGTTTGTCACTTTGAAAAACAACTATAGCCTAGGTTAATTTAAACAAATCTTAAATGGTATGTAAAGCCTTTTAATAATAGACTCCACTGGGTGAATAACGAGTTGACACTCTTCTTGTTGCATACAAGTCAAGACTTACAAAAATCATGACATTAACACTAACTAATCCTCGGGTAAATAATGCAAAGTAAATGGGAGGTTAAGCTCTTCATTCCACCCCTGGGGAATGTCAAATGCCATTCGACTATGCAATTGTCTATTTATTTATCGTATAAACCAAAATGTGTGGCCTGTTGGCAAGATTTTCATACTTTCATTTGCTGAAATTAATAATATTAAACATAGGATATTAAAAACAATCACCCTAAAGCGGGTATAATACCCAGGACAACATCTTTCATCTGGTGACTGTTCTGGGGTATTTTAAATCAAAGGGAACAGTACCCTCTACTGGTCTTACGACAACACTACATGACATTGGTCTGAATTTCTACAAAAGCCGTTGTTGCTGGAAAGGGATGTTTGTTTGCATGAAGGGGATCGAAGTGATGGCTAATTTATTGTGTGTGTGTGTGTGTGTGTCAATATTTTATACAGTGCATGAGCATAAACCAAATGCCTATATGTGCCCGAGCCTTTAGTTGCTCTTTGAGGAGGGGCTGTAGACTAAATTACTCCTAGAGGTTGTCCTCTAAAGAGGGGAGGAGCTATAGACTAAATCGTAGTGGATGTCCACTAAAGAGGGGAGGCGCTATAGACTAACTCCTAATGGATGTCCTCTGATAAGGGGAGGAGCTATAGACTAACTCCTAGTGGATGTCCTCTAAAGAGGGGAGGCGCTATAGACTAACTCCTAGTGGATGTCCTCTGATGAGGGGAGGAGCTATAGACTAACTCCTAGTGGATGTCCTCTGATGAGGGGAGGAGCTATAGACTAACTCCTAGTGGATGTCCTCTGATGAGGGGAGGAGCTATAGACTAACTCCTAGTGGATGTCCTCTGATGAGGGGAGGAGCTATAGACTAACTCCTAGTGGATGTCCTCTGATGAGGGGAGGAGCTATAGACTTATTGTCAATGGTTGTGTTGTGAGGTGAGGGAGGTCCTACAGAAATCACAAGTCAGTGCATGTGGCCAGACAGGTCATGTGTTCAGCAATCTGCAAGCCATCATGTCTCTTTGCTTGGTGACAAATAGAAGACTAACATGCTTTTCACTCTGAATATTTATTTTCCTATAGAAGACATTTAATTTTTTGTTTTAAAAAGCTTTATAGTACATAAAAATCCTTCTATATGTATTTACATTTACATCTGAGTAATTTAGTAGATGCAGCAATTGAGAACCTGATTCAAGACAATTAGAAGAAAATCATCGATGGACCTTTAAAGATAATTTAACATTGGGCATGCACTAGCTCGGATTATGGTGTCAGGAACTATCAATATCAGCAAATTTATGCAACAAAATAATCTAGTCTACTTGGAAATGTCTGTGGAAATGTAGCATAATGTAAACAAGCTTAATGCAAAGCATCACATAAAGCTAGAGAGATACAGTGGATATAAAAAGTCTACACACCCCTGTTAGAATGCCAGGTTTTTGTGATGTTATTATAGGTCACTTTTAATGTGACCTATGATAATGTGAACAATAAACAGAAATCTTCGAGGGGGAAAATTGAAAAAAAAGTTACCTGGTTGCATAAGTGTGCACACCCTCTTATAACTGGGGATGTGGCTGTGTTCAGAATTAACCAAACACATTCAAACTCATGTTCAATAGAAGTCATTACACACCTGCCATCATTTAAAGTGACTCTGATTAATCAAAATTAAAGTTCTGCTGTTCTAGTAGGATTTTCCTGATATTTTATTAGTTGCATCTCAGAGCAAATGCCTTGGTCCGCAGAGAGAATCCAAAGCATCAGAGGGATCTCATTGTTGAAAGATATCAGTCAGGAGAAGGGTACAAAAGATTTTTCAAAGCACTAGATATACCAAATATTGTAACGTCAAGATGTGCCATGCTAATAGACTCCTATACAAAAAGACTGAGTGCTGTAATAAAATCAAATGGTGCTTCAACACAGTATTAGTTTAAGGGCGTGCACACTTATGCAACAAGGTTATTGTGAGTTTTTTATTTTTCATTTTCCCCCCTGAAAGATTTCATTTAGTTTTTCAATCGAATTGTTATAGATAACATTAAAGGTGGAAAATGTCTCTTTGTCAAAAAATGTTTACAGCACAAAAACATGGCATTTTAAAAGGGGTGTGCAGACTTTTTATATCCACGGTATGTTTATATATATGTATACTTAGGTATGTTTATATATATATATATATATAGATGGTGTTGGCGGAAGTGTAAAAAACATCCAAATATAAAGACATACTGCCGGTGATCACCTGAGGCAGGATGGATCTTCCAGGTGATCCCCTGAGGCAGGATGGATCTTCCAGGTGATCCCCTGAGGCAGGATGGATCTTCCAGGTGACATTGCTGTGGTGACATAATAGAAGCATTGTTCAGATAATGATAATGATTTTAAATGATCCCTGTCATGGCCTCTCTAGTCAAGTGAGGACAGGATTCTGGTCAGCAGGACAATCTTTAGTCCCTAGAGCCACCTGTAGTTTCTGCCAGAAGACCAGAGCTACTCCCCAGCTCTGGGCCAGAAGAGGTCGATGTGTCTGTTCAGAACCTTCCTCATGTGGTGATAGGAAGACAGCTGCTGGGCTGGGATGTCATCTAGGAACACCAGGATCAACATGCCCATCTGCTCATCAAACAGATGGAAACTAGAGAGACCAGTGGTGATTAAAACCATGAGGGAAGAATACATTTTAAATATGTTTGGATGAACATGCACCACTTACCTAGATCTCTCTGGATCAGCACTCACCAAGCCACCTTGATCTCTGGAGTACCACTCACCTGGATCTCTCTGGATCACAACTCACCTGGATCTCTCTGGATCACAACTCACCTGGATCTCTCTGGATCACCACTCACCTAGAGGTCTCTGGATCATCACTCACCTGGCCTCCTGGAACTCTCTGGATCACAACCCATCTGGATCTCTCCAGAACACCACTCACCTCGAAGTCTCTGGATCACCAATCCCCTAGTACTCTCTGGATCATCACTCACCTGGCCTGCTGGTACTCTCTGGATCACCACTCACCTGGCCTCCTGGTACTCTCTGGATCACCACTCACCTGG
>JACXGJ010010121.1:0-22606 GCA_016801105.1 Esox niger | reverse complement strand
AACTTGTTTTAAGGCACAATGGAGAAGCTGGGGATTGAACCCAGGACCTCATACATGCAAAGCATGCGCTCTTCCACTGAGCTACATCCCCATACCTGCGAGTATGGGCAAAACCATGTGACCAAAGCCTCACAAGTACATGCTTTGACTGAAGGCAATACAAAGTAAGCTTTGCCAAAGCAGTCCCTTGTCAGGATTGGCCTTTCTCACCGCCAAGGCTAAGGGGGTGATTCCCGCCCAGGGTCGAAGTGACTTTTTCATAAGCACATTACAAAATCATCTTCAGATCCAGCGCTGACAGTGGAGGTATCGCAAATGACGCTGCACCAATGCAGTCCCCGATGGTCAGGATTAGGCGTTCTCGCTGCCGGGGTATGAGTTGACTCTGAAGGCTGTTGTGTTAATATATTCAATTTGACATTGAAGGGAAAGCAACTCAACTCTGTGAATAAAACTTCATTTGCATTGTCATACGATTTACAACACTCAGGAATTGTTAAAAAACGAAACAAATGTAAACAAGTCTTTTGGTAAAGATTTTTGCGGAAAGAGTATCATCTTGGTGCCACACTAAGACACTGAGATCTGTGTGGTAGATTAGCTTAATGTTTGGTTGATCATTTTTTCACACATATCCACACACACAGACTTTAAAAGATGCTGTAACATTGTAATATTTGCCTGTGTTTGTAAATGACTTATTCATAATAAATATATTATAGTGTTTTCACAATTTTCCCCTATTTTACCTGCTGAACTGCCTTTTATTTTCCAATTGCGATGTAATGTAACATTTATTAATATATTTGTATTTATATATAATAAAATACAATTTGGGGTCACTTAGAAATGTCCTTGTGTTCCATGAAGACATACATGAAATGTGTTTGAATATGAAATATAGCTAAAATTAATTTAGTCATTCACAAGGTTACAAAAAAATATTTTTATGAATATCATAACTGTGTCCTTCAAACATCGTCAAAGAATCATCCATTACCACAACTACAGCCTTGCAAAACCTTGGCATTCTAGCTGTCAATCTGTTGAGGAAGAGATTTGAAGGGTGAAGAGATTTCACCTCATGGTTCCTGATACACCTTCCACAAGTTGGATTGGCTTGATGGTCAAGATGCTCCAACATCAGCTAAATAGGTTTGAGATACAGAGAATGTGCTGGCCACTCATTACAGACAGAATACCAGCTGACTGGTTCTTCCCTAAATAGTTCTTGCATAGTTTAGAGTGGCCTCTTCACTGTTGACGTTGAGACTGGTGTTTTGCGGGTACTATTTAATGAACCTGCCAGTTGAGGACCTGTGAGGCATCTGTTTCTCAAACTATACACTCTACTGTATTTGTCCTCTAGCTCAGTTGTGCACCGTGGCCTCCCACTCTTTCTGTTCTGGTTAGATCAATTTTGCAGTTTGGATTAGCAAATACAACGTGCCAATGGAACCCAGGACTGATGGTTGTTGACAATGGGCCTCCGTATGCCTATGTATTCTTTAAAACAATCTGCTGTTTCCAGCTGCATTTAAAATATTAACAATCTCAACACAGTATTTCTGATACATTTTCTGTTATTTTTATGAACACATTTTTTTTTTTCTTTCGACAACCAGGACATTTCTAAGTCACCCCAAACGTTTGAATGGTATTGTGTGTGCATATACAGCTCTGGAAGAAATTAAGAGACCACTCCACCTTAATCTTTCCTTTCCAAAAACATTGAAAAGGAAACTTTTGAGTGTGGAACAGAAGCATTCAATTTGCAGTGTTCTTTTTATTATAACCCTTCTGTTGCTCACTCAAAACATTCCCTTATGACTTTTTGGAAATCAAAAAGGTGCAGTGGTCTCTTAAAATATTCTGAGACCACTACAAAATTATCATTTTCTCTGGTTTTACTATTCATAGGTATGTGAGTAAAATTAAAACTAGTCAACTAGCCAAAAAATATGCATTGTTTTCAGACCTCATGTAATGCAAAGAAATCAAATTCATATTCATTTTTCAACAACAAAATACTAATATAAATATTTGGTGGAATAACCCAGATTTTTTATCACAGCTTACATGCATCTTGGCATGCTCTCCACCAGACTGTAACATTGCTGTTTGGTGACTTTATGCCATTCCTGGCACACAAATTCAAGTAACTCGGCTTTGTTTGATAACTTGTGACCATCCATCTTCCTCTTGATCAAATTCCAGAGGTCTTCAATGGATTTCAGGTCTGGAGATTAGGCTGGCCATGATAGGATCTTGATCTGGTGGTCCTCCATCTATACCTTGATTGAACTGGCTGTGTGGCATGCAGCATTGTCCTGCTGGAAAACCCAAATCTCAGAGTTGGGGAACATTGTCTGAGCAGAAGGAAGCAGGTGCTCTTCCAGGATAACCTTGTACTTGGCTTGAATCATGTGTCTGTCACAAAGACAAATCTGCTCGATTCTTTGCTGAAGCATCCCCAGATCATCACCTATGCTCCACCAAATTTCACAGTGGTTGCGAGACACTGTGGCTTGTAGGCCTCTCCAGGTCTCAGTCTAACCATTAGACAACCAGGTGTTGAACTAAGCTGAAAATGTGATTAGTCCATTCCACTATGGTCCAATCCTTATGGTCTTTTGCAAACATCAGCCTGGCTCTTCTTTGCTCCTCATTGATGAAGGGCTGTTTTCTAGCTTTGCACGACTTCAGCCCTATTTCAAACCGTCCTCGCCGTGCACTTCACCCCAACTGCGGTTTGCCCTTCTTTTTGTAGGTCACTTGATGTCATCCTACAGTTGTTGAGTGACAGTCAAATGAGCTGACTGTCATCTCAGTCAGTGGACAGTGGTTTTTGCCCTCTGCCAGTCTGTAGCTTTGTTGTCTGTTGCTTGTTCCTATGAACCGCCGTCTATGAAACTTTCCGGATGGAAGCAACCTGATGCTCGCTGTGTCCCTCTGCCAGTAAAGCCAGAATTGAACCCTTCTTTTCCTAACTCAAAGCTTTTCTTTTCAACTCTTTTGTCATGCTGAATAGTAATTTTTTACTACTTGCACTGTTTTTGCAATCCAGTTGGAATTATTGCAAGAGGATTGTGATGACCACAGCAGTGGTATTTATTTGAACCTAATAAGTACCTCATTAAGTAAAATGAGGTGTGCCTATTTTGGAATTTAACAGACAATGGAATGGAATGTATGCCATACATGTTGAGATTCTGATTTAAGAATTTTTTTATTAAAAAAAATAAATAATCCTGAGCTGTATATATACATATATGAGTATGTGTAATATGCATATATTAAATACACTCACTATAAAGACATATATTGGTAAAATAAACTTGGTAAAATAACAGTTAAACAAAATACAATAGACATACACAGAAACGAAACCCAGCAAAATGTACACTCACTACCCTGGAGTGCCTTTGGGCCATCTTCACCTTAAATCATCTCTGAAGAGCTGCCATTTGAACACATTATCTCTCTCTCACTCTGACACAGACTCACACAGTGTTAGTGTTATAGAGCTGCATTAATATTGAGATGAATGAATAGGTGAAGCATTACATTTCAAAGGAAGAACCATTGAGTTGAAGGGTACACTCTATGGTGCCTTGTGTAATGTGTGTGTGTGTGTGTTTGTTTGAGCCGCTTGACTTGATGTCCCCAGAAGCTAGTAAAACCTGAAAAATAGGTCCCCACAAGGTTTTTTGACCGTTCCAATTGGGAAAATGGAATTTACAGCTCAGATGTTCCTTTCTTGAAAGATTAAATAAATATTTTTTTTTCAATGAAGTTACTGTGGCAGTATGACTGGAACAAGTGCGTAAATATGAGGTAAAAAGGAAGAAAAGTATTCTCCAGGTAAGCGACGCACACACACCTGGCTATCTACGTGATTTAAAAGATAACGTGATTCATCAGACCTACTTCCATTGCTCCCTGGTCCAGTTTTGATGCTCAAGTGCCTATTGTTTGCGCTTTCAGCAGTGGACAGGGGTCAGCATGGGCAACCTGACTGGTACGCAACCCCATATGCAACAAACGGCAATGCATTATGTGTTCTGACACCTTTGGTATGTATGTAGGCATTCGTCATTCTAAAGGACAGATTCACAGCAGCACCACTCCTAAATCAACAAGACATCCTCAAGCCCTTCACAGCGGAGGTGGACCCGATGCTTGTGGATGGGGTGGTCCTCTCCCTGCAGCATAGAAACCCCCCACCAGTTCGCCTATTATTTAAAAAAACTGTCTTCTGTGGAGAGGAACTACGACATGGGTGACTGGGAGCTCCTGGTGGTGATGTGGGCACTAGAGGGGAGGAAACACTGGCTAGAGGGCGCCTGTCCTGACAGACCACCAAAACCTCAAATAAATCAGGGCAGCGAAGAGCCTCAACCCTGCCAGACCCACTGGACTTCATTCTTTGAACGCTTCCAGTTCACCCTGGTGTGCCACCCCGAGACAAAGAGCATCACCTTTACGCTTGGGAGGCTGACCTATCCAGAGACATGCCCATCCTCCGATTTTCCTGCATTGTGGGTCCTGTCTCTTGGGACACTGACAGAGATATTAAGAAAGCATGGAGACGGGACCCGCACCAGGCAGAGTGCTCCAATCAAGAACTGGGAAGGTTCCTCTGGTCCTGCTGCAAGACCGTCCAGGTGAGTGGACCCGCTTTCTCCCCTGGGCAGTGTACACTCAAAACTCCCTGCGCCATTTCTTCACAGGTCTGAACCCCTTCCATGTGGTGCTTGCATTCCAGCTTCCATTGTGCCCCTGGGTGGAGAGCTCCAGTGACATCCAGGCCGTGGAGGAGTGGTTCAGGATGTCTGATATGGTTTGGTCTGCTGCCGACGTCCAACTGCAGGAGGCCATCAAACGTCAGAAAATGCAGGTGGACGGGAGGCGTGGCCCCACCCCTGAGTACCGCCCAAGGGACAAGGTAAGGTTGTACACTCTCCTTTGATCAGCACGTCAAACATCTTCAGCATGTAAAATCTTCATTCTTCCATCTTTGCAACATCGCCAACTCAGACCTTCGTTTTCCTGTCCTGCTGCTGATACCCTAATACTTGCATTTGTAACCTCCCGTCTTGACTACTGCAACTCCCTACTCACTGGCATCAAATCTACATCCCTAAATAAGCTACAAATGGTTCAAAACTCTGCGGCCAGACTACTCACTTACATCAAGTCCAGGCAGCATATCGCCCCTATCCACTATGAGTTACACTGGCTACCTATCTCCCAACGCAACAACTACAATATCCTCCTATTGACATAAAAAGCCCTAAACAATATCGCCACTGCCAAACTCTCCGACATTCTTCTTTCATTTCAACCAACACACACACACTCCGTTCCAGTTCTGCAAGCTCTGGAACTCTCTCCCTAAAATCATTTGTGACTCTGAGACTATCCCCATCTTCCAGCAATGCATCAAGACTCATCTGTTCAAAGCTCCTCTTCCTATCCAGCGCTACACCTCGCCTGTGCACTAACCAGTGGCCAGAGAGTGATGGCAGCAGCGCACCTCGAGAATGCACCTGTTTCCCCTTAAGTTAATAGTTGTGTTCATGTTGTGTTTGATAGCAACTGCACAGCACAGATTATTGTTTCCTGTCGTTGGACATGAGCTGGGGACTTCTGTATTGCTCTGAATTGACAACGTTACATGAAGAATCGAACCGTCTATGTTTCAGTTGCTCCTTTTTTTCCACTGCCTCAGTTTTAGACATCCTTTGCACTACAACACAGTATCACAGGAATTCGTGAAATCTACATTTCGTATTACAAAATTGTGACATGCACACGTAAAAAGCTTTTTTTTGTGTACAGGACATGATTTTCTAGCGAACGTAAAAGGCAGTTTATTTTGTGTACAGGACACGATTTTCTTAATATTTCATGTCATACACGGACCTAGTTTTAATGTATATTACACAACTATATTCAGAATTTCTCTGAACAACAGCTAACATTTTTTGTGTGTATTACACTCTTTTCTTCATAATGCATTTAATACAAGGCATTAGCTATTGATCCCCCATTTACGGTAGCCAAGTGGCACAAAAACTGGAAGATATTAATTTCGAACACATTTGATCTGGGAATGGATGGGAATACATTTCAGGCTGCATAATGATGGTCTCAGAAGAGACTACTTGTGAGGTAACAGATGAATTTACAACCAATTATTTTGCTCTGACTCCTCGGTAAGAGGTTTGCCATAGGAAGTAAATTGTGTCCTACACAAAAAACAAAATTTTACGCATGCATGTCACATAAACCCGCATGCATGTTACAATTTTGTAACATGGAATTTGTGTAGATGTCACATAAACCCGTCACAACTGTTTTGGTGGCAAAATGAGGACCTACACAATATTAGGCAGGTGGTCATAATGTTATAGCTAATCAGTGTAGATATACCATTAATAATCAGACGTTTCTAGCTACACTAGTGATTTACAATATTAACAATGCCTATGCTGTATTTTTAATGAATGTGATGTCATTGGAATTTACAAAAACAATTTCATTTATTTTAGAAACAAAGAAATGTCGAAGCGAAAGGTAGTGTATTTGCTTATGATCCAAATTTCTGGACTCCTACTGACAAAATCTTGATGAATGCAACCACCATGTTTTTGTGATTAACAAATACATGCATGGGTGAAAGCTCAGTCATTCCCCTGAAAATGAAGGCACACTTGGAAACATAAGATGGTTTTAGAATTTTCTGTGTTCCATTACGGAAAGGCATAAGGCCACAAAGTTCAAGGGAACCCTGTTCTTTTCAGGAATAGCCCAAAGCGTAGAACTACTATACCCTCCGTTGTCTCAGTAGAGCCATGGATGTCAAGGTTTTTATCATTGTACTCTAGGAAATAGTTTGACATACTGCTTAGTCAAAAGTATTTCCCTGGGCTTACACAACATATGATATTAGACTATACGAGGCCCTCAGGAAAGTCTACATAGACATCTACTCAGCTCCCTGTTGCAAAAATCAAAACTGTTTGCTCAAAGTTGATTTGCTTCAATGGTCAGTGTGTGTATCCTATTATGTGTATTATTTATGTTATACTATAATGTTTTGGGTGTACCCCAGTAGAAGTACCTACTGCCTACAGCTGTAGCTAATGGTGGTGTTATGTAATAAAATCATTAACCTAATAAGAATATTTGAGTAATGCTCAAATTGTTGTTTTCATAAAATATGTTAGAGCTTGTTGTGTATCATTCTATTGTTCTGTGAAAATCTTAGCTTATGTTGTGGGGATATTTTCCAGTTTGCTGGGTTGTGTGTCTCTCACTACATGCCTATTGATCTTGTTTTTTATCCTTGAGCAGACTGAAACATGTTAATTAGTACACATGGCACCTGGCGCTATCTCCCCAAGCTGCATCTCTATTCCCACTCCCCAGATGCAATTACCCCTGTATAAACTGTACACAAACATTAGCTAACACACACACTGGTTAGGCCCCTGTCAAAATACAAAGCCACATCGATGGCTTTCATTCCATCCTTTCACTTGGCTAGTGACATTTGTGTTTTCAAATATCATAAGGCACGGAATTGGTATCCAGGTTAGTAGAGATTTCGTCGACTAGCTCAGCTAATCAGTAGACATAATCCTTACAGTTCATCCCCTAGCCGACTGTAACCTGTACTTAATAACACCTCTCACTTCTGAAGGCACACCTCAGCAGTTGCGCAGATTCACAATAACCTTCCATCAAACAGATCCATCTGAAATGGAGGATTATGGAAACATACAAAGGATGATCTTATATGGATCAGAACATCATGTACAGCATTTATAGCACTTCCTGCTAGGGATATACCATTTTAACTGCAGTATAGAAACTCATTTGATTGATGTGTTGTCATTTATATGTTCCCGTCAGGTCCCAAGACCACAAGGTCTTTGGATCAATGGACTACACACAACAGAAGACAGGTCCAAAACACATAGTTTGGGAAGTACTAATTTAGCCAGCTCGCTTAAGGAGATCAATAGGGGATTGAGTAATGCCATGTCAAGATGCTGTTCTAAATTAAGCCACCTCATGCTACAGAAACAGGATAGGGTTCTCCTCTGAGGTATTCCGGCCAATACTAGGGCTTAAGTGTTTAAATGTGTCCAAACTAATTCATTGAATCAGCAACATTTTAAAACAAGGATTTAAAACCCATGGGTATATTAACTCAAAAAGGACTGAATAAATGTCTGACCCCTTTTAAAATGCTGGGATGGTTTGAAATGGTTTCTAATAGCAACGCTAAAAGAAGTGCTTTTACACAAAACATGCTGATGTAGTATTATGTTGGTGCACTAGAGGGCAGTGGTTTCACATGGCACGTAGAAACATTTTAGATGGAAAGTGCCATTAACACTGGTTCTGAATAGTTACAAGTTTGGAAGACTTTAAGTCCAATCCCTTGCTAACACATATAACATAGTTAATTGGTTGAACCAGGAGTGTTTTGCACAGATAAAAACTGCTCAAACACAAGCATGTCCTGCTGGTGAATGGGACAAGAGTGACCACTTGCGCATAGTGCCCATAGTACTGCCTGGCCCATAAGTTATAAAGAAACAAAGAATGAAATTGAAAGGTGGTCTACAATTGTATTTAACTGACATCAATAGGCATAGGGAGTAATGTTAACTGTAATATCTTCGGGAGAGGGGGAAGTTCCAGGAGTCAGTAAGGAATAAGACACACTGGTCATCTGGCTGTCAGATTGGCTTCAGATGATTAATATAGCAATACAGCAGATGATACCACATATGTGCTCCTTTTAGAAGGAACTAGTAGTGGTCAGAACAGCACAAATCTTGTCTTTTGTATCTGTTTTTGTCTCTCTCATAGAGACGTTAGTCTATTTGTATCTTTGTTTCTATTTTTCTGAATGCATGATAAAAATGTCTGTTACTTTGTAAGTTTAACTATTGGTCCAAACATGGCATTGCCTTTATGAAAAAACATGACATTGTGTGGTTAAATTTGATCAATAATATAATGGTCAAATACATATAAAATATAGGGCCCATTCACAAATTATCTTTGATAATCTCCTCCCATTTTAGAGTCCTCCAGTTTGAGAGTGCTAGAACTCACTATCATCAAGGAATTTACTAAGGCTCCAAACTATTAAGTCAGGTTTAGCAAAACATGCTAATAAAATATAATTAATAAACTGAATACATTTTTTACACATTCCCAAAATAGAATCCTCAAATAGAATCCCAACCTAAGAAAATCTCAAAATCATTAAGGTAGTCAAAAATGAAATGAAAAATAGTTAATAAAAAATTAACTAGATCAAAAATTACAGGAACAAGTTTGTAGTTCTGGTGTAGTTCATGGAAATCCAGCCTTCTGCATCTCACAGTGTTCATGGAATCCCCCAAAACCAATTAAATAATATTCCTGGAATGGGCAGGTTTTAATACATATTAATAAGCATATTATGGGCTCCTATTGTAGTTATATTAACATAAACAAACAAACCTGATAACTTCAATTCCATCCTGATTGGACCTCTATTCTTGCTACTGAAAAGTGGAGGGACACAAAGTGATGCCTGCATTAACCATGCTTTAAACTGTATTAGTTTAAAGTCATACCTTTGGGGCATTCAGACGTAGATGGAGAGACCTCTTGGGGATCGGCAAAGTTTCAACTGTTTTGTCAACATTAAAGACATCATAGTCTACACCACCTACAAAAAAGTAGTCAGCGCTGTCTATAGTAAAAATGATGATGCCAGCTTGACCTTGAAGAAATACATTTTCCCTAAGACTCAACTGAAACTCCTCAGAGGCCTTGCCTTAGGAATTGGGGGGTAGGTTAGAAATAAATCAGAAAAAGTAATCTGTGGATATCAACTACCCTACTCCCATACCATGTCCATTCTCCAGAGGTTCCTGTAGTGGCTGGTGGGTTGGGATCACTGATGCATACCCTTTTTGGCTGCCCTTTCTGCTTCGCTTGAGAACTTCGAGCAGAAAAAAGTAATTTGAGAATGGACAGAAGAATGGTAACAGATTGGACCAGCTGAAAACTGCCCTGAAGAAGCATTTACTCCTACCAAAATCTGATTTGTCCTTATTCTTTCATTAAATGAAAAGGAGACTCAGATGATTATCTGTCTGGCAAGATCAGCTGAGATATACAACATCGTTTTGTGCAGGAGTGTTCCTATGAAAAGAGAAGAAATATGTACCATCTGGTTGTACCTAGCCTACTTATCAGCACCCACCTTCATTACTTTCACAAAATCCTTCATGGGCTCAATTGAGAAGGGTGTCCTCCGTGTCCCCCATTTTAAAGATTCTCTAAATGGCATAATGTTCAGCGATATGCCAAGTGTGCAGAATCAGCAATACAAAACCCAAGAGCATGAAGAAGAATGCCTTTCTAAATGCAGTAGACTTCACAAAATTGTTCCCATAAGAAAAACCTAGCACAGGGCTCACCCCCAATCCAAATATTCAGATCATTTTTCAGTAAAGCTGACCCCTAAATGGATAAGTATAGAGTCAGATGGCTTAGTCAAAAATAGAAAGTACATACAATGAATGTGGTTAAATTAAACTCTAATTCAGGAACATTCTGTTGTTTTCTGTGGCTAAGCCCAGATGGGTTTTGTGAAATGGCCACAAGTGTGCCATTATAAACAGTAAATATAGTTGAACTTATATATGTCTTAATTTTCATGCTGTTGTGTAATGTATTTGCCAGTACTGACTCTGCCACCATTGTCATTTTGGGGACTATCACAAGAGTATTAACACCTGGCTAAAGCAATTTTGGGTTAACAAAAAGCCTACTAAAAACAAAGATAAAACATTTTTGTGATTTTTAACTGCTCATTATTGCACATTATACTTTAACTTACCAATTATTTGAAAATGTTTTGGGGAATTATTATTTGGCTAAGGTTGTTTTTGTAACAATGGATTTAGCGTTACTACATTCATTGCAAGTTTTTTGGTCCTACTAAATTAGATGGATAGGGGTATTTTAATTTAATTATCTTTATGTGGCAGTTGTTTCAAAACTGCCGCATAAAAATACAACATCTGTTTCAGGATGGTCATTCGTGTTTTTGTTCTTGTCACCATGTCCATGTTCTTTTAATGTAAGAAGTCTAACTCTATATTGATTAGAAAAAATGTCTAGCAAACAGGTTCCCTCCGAGAAAATGTCTGGCAAACAGGTTCCCTCCATGATCTTGTAAAATAAAACAAATTAGATCTCAGAAATTCTCGGTGTGAGTGTACAACCTTGATCAATAAGTATTTTGCAAATCATACAATATAATTTATTTTAACTTCTCATTTGTAGCATGGTTGGTGAAAGCCAAATGTCACAAAATCTTTGCTGTCAGTCATGTCCAGTAAAAACTGGGCAAATGAAAATGCAATATTTCTCATCTCTCACCCAGATGGATCATGTTAATACACATCCGAATACACAACTTCATGCATTATAGAGACATGTTTATTTTGACAAAAAGAAAAAAACGTGTTTAAACAATGATGAGAGTACCATGTTAATCTGAGCCTTGCTGTTAGAAACCCCAAAAATGTGTGACTTTCTGATGTCACCACCTTTGACTTTAGTCCCCAAATTACATCTGCAGTTGGCTATTTTTGGCTTACCACTTGACTGCCGTCATTGGCCTCATTCAATGTTTAAATAAGGTGGAAACAGTGCTTCAGTGCGTGGTCAATCACAGTTTACACAGTTCGACCACCCAACTCTCAGCAGAATCACTAGATGCTTTTAGGAACACTACCATTCAAAAGCTAGTGGTCACTTAGAAATCTATGACAGCATACATTACATGAGTTTGAATTGGACATTCAAAATAAATTCTCTATTTGCAACATTTCTACCCTTGTAGACCTTCGACATTCTAGTTAGGGTTAGGGTTAGACACCATAGTCATGTGTTGAGGTAATCTGCACCTCCCACAAGGAAGGACTGGCTTGATGGGAACTACTTATGAACCATACGGTCAAGCTGCTTCCACAACAGCTCAATAGTGTTAGAATCCTGTGACTGTCGTGGCCACTACATACCAGCTGACTGCTTCTTCCCTAAATAGTTCTTGCATAGTTGGGAACTGTGCTTTGGGTCATTGTCCTGTTGTAGAGTAGGTGAAAATTGGCTCCAATCAAGCACCATACACAGGGTATAGCATGGCGTTGCAAAATGGAGTAATGACTTTCCTTCTTCAACATCCCTTTTATTCAGCACAAACTTCAAAACTAAAACACCCCCAGAACATCACATTACCTTCACCATTCTTGACAGTTGGTGTCAAGTGCTCCTCCAGCATATTTTCATTTGTTCTGCATCTCACGAATGTTCTTTTCTGTAATCCAAAACCCTAATACTTAGATTTATCTGTCCATAACACTTTTTTTCAATCTTCCTCTGTTAATTGTATGTGTGGTTTTGCTCTTATTAACAATTTCCTTTTTCTGTAGTCATCTCTTAATTTTTCACATTGAGACTGGTGTTTTGCGGGCACTTTTTAACAAAGCTGCCATTTGAGGACGTGAGGCATCTCCTTTTCAATCTACACACTCTAATATATTTTTTCTCTTGCTCAGTTGTGTACCAGGGCCTCCCACTACTCTTTCTATTCTGGTTAGAGATGATCAATTTCTTGCATGGAATAGCTTTCATTTCTCAGATTAATTATTGACTGATAGGTTTCAGAAGTTCTTTGTTTCTAGCCATTTTTTGTCTTAGATCGCACCCTGTATCTGATACTCCAGACACTGAAGTAGTCTAAAGAAGGCCTGTTTTATTGCTTCTTTAATCAGCATAACACTTTTTGGCTGAGCTAACATAATTGTAGGAGGGTTTTCTAATGATTAACTTGGATTAGCAAACACAGTGTGCCATTGGAACACAGGAGTAATGCTTGCTGATAATGGACCTCTGTACGCATATGTAGATATTCCCTAAAAACAGAATATAATTTCCAGCTACAATAGTCATTTACAACATTCACAATGTCTACACTGTGTTTCTGATCAATTTGCGGGTCACTTAGATTTTTTTTTGAAGTGACACAAAACTTTTGAATGGTAGTGTATATCCTCAACCTCACATTTATTTCCTCCTGAAAATTGGATTAATCTCTTTTATATCAGTCCCCATCTCCACACACACAAAAACACAGCACTCACCTTGCACCTTGTTGGCAGTGCTAGCCCGTTAAACCTTCTTTCTTAACTGGCACAGTCCTTTCATTAGCACGGATGTGGGCAGTTTGGCTATGTCTTTTAAGGCCATTGGAATCAGGTTCCTGTGTTGTATTCTTTCATACGCCAAGATGGGAACTTAGGTAAAGCCATCCATTGCATTGAGAGGAGCTGTTTCAGGAGGGCAGACAGCTGTTAAATAGTAGAGTGTGGAGTGGTAAAAAGGCTAAGGTATTGTGATTCTGCATATAAGCAGATGTCAAAGAATGTGTGCCCTATATCAATTAGAATGACAAGTCACTTTCGGATAGGGTGAGCTTTTACCGGAGTAGACAAAAGCCAGCACCTGTCATACACTGTTGCTGGATAGGTTTGGTAGTTCATCCGGAAGAGGACTTAGTGGAACATTCCTTTGAAGACACCGATCTATACCTTTTAGCAGTGTATTACTCTAAGTAACAAAGTCCCCAAGGTTGGCCATGGCAGAAGCAGGCTGGAAAAGGACTAACCAGTGAAGGAACAGTCAAAAACAAGAAAGACTTTCTTGGCAATGAAAATGTCTGGGATGTACCATGCTTCCCTTGATTATTTAGCTGCCACTGGTTTCAGCATGACCACTTTTCCAGCTTGCTTCAGTTTGCTCATTTCATTGTGGTAGAATGCAACTTTGTCTGAGTCTTTTGCTAAACTAGAGTCAGTGACACAAATGTGGATGATTACTACATCTGCAACTGACATTCAACAGTAGTGAAGCCTTGATTTTTGGGAGGAGTGGCATAGTGTTCAATATTGTAACCCGGACTGTGGAGGTCTCATTGTTTAATGGCTTGCTGGTCTGACCGAATCTTCTCATTCCACTGATGAATCATATTGAGTTGCCAAAGCCCCCATAGCATGTCTATCGTTTTGGAAACAAGAGTGTTAAAAAGGCTCTCGCCTGCTTTGGGGAAGGGGAAGACTATGTTTTCGGGTAAACCCTGTTCTTTCCTTCTAGCTAGGTTTCTGATAACATGTGATTCAGGGGTGTCTTACTGAGACAAAGTGTTGAGTGTGATTGGCACCAATGAGTAGCAGCGGGGAGGGATGAGTGATGGTAATTAGAGTTAGTCCTAGAAGATGCCGGTACTGTTTCTGGTTGAATAAAGTTTTCTGGGTATATTCAGTAAGTAAAGGCTTTTTTTATTTGGAATGAATGTCCTGGGTTTGAGCCCAAGGTTAGCCTGAATGACTGCGAAGGAATTGTAATTCTGATTTTTCCTCTGGAAAATGTTGTTTTTAGTGAGGGTTATTCTTCTAGGCTTTTTGAAAATGATTTCAATTTATTTTCCTAAATTCAGATCATTGATAGGGGGCATTTGAGGGACAGGCACATGCAGGTAGCTAGATGCCCTCCTCTTTTCACTAAATCTCTTCTTTCCTTCCTCCTTTTCACAACTGTGGCAGCAATATTGCTCACTTCAACAATACAAGGTTAGAATAATTTGTGTTTTAAATAAAAAGTTAGCTAATTAACATACTCGAGAAAGCAAATGTCTGGCACAATGAGCTAATTGCCCTTAAGAAAGATATTGCACCCTGACAAATCATTTGTCGAAAGGTACGTTTTGATTCTAGATTTTTCTTCTTGATGTGGTAGGAAATATTTTGCCATGGCACTGCGCCACAATTAAATATAATCATTGATCAACAGTCATAGTTTTCCACATTACCTTTTAACTTTTTTTCAAATGTATGTCTTCTGTTATCTGCTTCCTGGTCTCATGAGACTTAATTTGTTGTGACTTAATTTTTCTCTCATTATGTTCATGCAATCTCATGTCAACTATTAAAAGCATTTAGCTAATGTTGTTTATTATGTTAATATCAGATACAGTTGTGCTCATAAGTTTGCAAAGCCTGACAGAAATTGTGATATTTTGACATTGATTTTGAAAATATGACTGATCATGCAACAAATCTTTATTTTCATTAAGGTTAGTGATCATATGAAGCCATTTAATATTACATAGTTGTTTAGCTCCTTTTTACATTATAATGATAACAGAAATCACACAAATGGCCCTGATCAAAGGTTTACATACCCTTGAATGTTTGGCCTTGTTACAGACACACAAAGTGACACACACAGGTGAAAATTGCCATTTTAATTGCAATTTTACCACACCTGTGGCTTTAAAAATTTCAATTAATGTCTGTGTATAAATAGTCAATGAGTTTGTTTGTTATCTCTGATGTGATTGCACTGAGCAACCTAGATTCTGAACCACGGGGAGCAGAAAATAACAGTCAAAAGACCTGTGTACCAAAGTAATGGAACTTTATATAGGATATAAATAGATATCCAAAGCCTTGTAATGCCAGTCAGTAATGTTCAATCACTAATCATGCATAAAACACAATGACTGACAAAAGGCTAACAAGGACAAACAAGAAACAGGTGCAAACAACAAGGACAGGCACAGGATGTGGGTAAAGACACAAACAAAAAACAAGCATGATAGGGCTACATTCAAAACCCAAGCCAAGCCAAAACAGAACAGAACATCACAAAGGTCAGGTTGACCTAGATACATTTCAGCCAAAATTGCCATAAGAATTGTTCGGGATACAAAGAAAAAGGAGAAATACAGACTGGAAAAAGACGGTGTTTGTTTCAAGCAGCACAATACGACCATACTTGAAAAGATAAATGAGCTGCATGGTCGAGTTGCGAGAAAGAAGCCTTTACTGCGCCAATGCCACAAAATAATTACAATAGGCCCAACAACACCTTGAAAGCTTCTGGCACACTGTAATTTGGAGTGACAAGACCCAAATAGTGCTTTATAGTCACAACCATAAGCACTGTGTTAGGAGAGGGGTCAACAAAGCCTATAGTGAACAGAATACCATCCCCACTGTATAGCATGTTGGTGGTTCACTGATTTGGGGGTGTGTGAGGTCTTAATTAACATGGAATCTTGATGGAATCTTGAAAATTGATGGCAAGATGAATGCAGCATGTTATCAGAAAATACTGGCAGACAATTTGACCCAAGTTGACCCTCAATTGGTTACAGCATAAAAAGATGTGCGGTTTATGAAAAACGACCAAAGACTTGGCATGACCTAGAGGCATTTTGGCAAGACGAATGGCCAGCTATACCACTTACAATATTTAGGGCCTTAAAGACAGCAATTACAAAAGACCACATGCTTTTATTGATGCTAAAGGGGGCAATACACAGTATTAAGAACTAAGGGTATGCAGACATTTGAACATGGGTCAGTTTGTTCTTTTCTTTGTTGCCATGTTTTGTTTTATGATTGTGCCATTCTGTTATGACCTACAGTTTAATATGAATCCCACAAGAAATAAAAGACATGTGTTTTGCGTGCTCACTCATGTTTCCTATACAAAATGGTACATATATAACCAATTCTCCAAGGGTATACAACATTTTGATCACAACTGTAAAATATTGTCAGAGATCAGTTCCTATGCTAGTTACGCCTAATTCAATGCAATGGCACAATTTCTTATTGAGTAATTAACTTATGACTCACACCCCTTTTTAGGACAGTGTAAATCAGTGTTTCCTCTAGGAAAACACTGATTTATCTGTGGGAGGAAAGCTCTAGAGTAGTTGAGGGGTGTGGGCACTCAATTCTTCTACGCTTCTTGAAAAATATTTCCTATAGTTCAGCTCTTAGATGGGGGGCAGTAGAGGGAGAGGAACATGCAGGTAGCTAGCTGCACTCCTTTCACTTCATCTCTTCTTTCCTTTCTTCATCTAATTTGTCTTCCTATCCCCTCCTCTGCATCTATTCTCTCCTCTCCCGGTTCTCTCCTCTCCATCACTTCTTTAGTTTCTTCCTCTCCCCTCTATTCCTCTTCCATTATCTCCCTGTTTTTCCTCTCCTCTCTGCTCTCTCTTCTCCTCTGTTACACCCTGATCTACACTATGCGATTCCATGTTCCCTGCTGGCTTTCTCCTCTGTACCATTCTGTACCATTCTCAATTTCAAGACTGTCTCTTCCTTGCTTAGTAAAGTAATGCATACACTTCTTATAAAAAACACAAAGCTTAATCTTTTAAAGTACTTTGGCAGCACATCCGGTTGGATGTACTGCCAAATTGTATGAAAAGCCATTGGAGACTGCTTATGGTAGAGAAATTAACATTCAATTCTCGGGCAACAACTCTGGTGGACATTCCTGCCATCAGCATGCCAATGGCACGCTCTCTCAAAACTTGCAGCATGTGTGGCATTGTGCTGTGTGATGGAACTGCACATTTTTGAGTGGCCTTTTATTGTGGTCTGCCTAAGGCACACCTGGGCAATACTCATGCTGTCTGATCAGCATCTTCATATGCCACACCTGTGAGGTGGAGGGATTATCTCGGAGAAGTGCTCACTAACACAGATTTAGACAGATCTGAGAACAATATTTGAGAGAAATCTGCCTTTTGTGTACAGTCTTAGATCTTTGAGTTCAGCTCAAGATGAATGGGGGCAAAAACAAAAGTGTTGCGTTTATAAATGTGTTCAGTGTAGTCCTGTTAGTTTTAGCTAGCCAAACTATCTTTACCTAACATTAATTTTTCTCAGTACGTTTTAATATAACTGGGGATACAATTGTGGCAGCAATATTGATAGCTATATCTTCTGGTGACTGGCCTTATCACTCTATCTATAATGTGTTTTCCTCTGATGACTGGTGATCCTTCCATCTCCTTCCTGCTGGCAAACACTCTGATATCATTTGTTTAGCATAGGGAGAACAAAAGTTGTTTTGAACGCGATCAGTCTGTTTTCCTGTTTCAACTCGTCTGCTTAGAGTGTATTGGTAGCTCTGACTATGACAGTGTGATCTGAGTTTCTCAAATTGCATGCAGAAAATCACTCAACACGCTACATACAATAAGAACGGTTTTGAACACTGACAAATTGTGTACGTTGTCTAACAAAAAAGATTTTGGTATATTTTTCTTTACGTGGCGCCATCATGTTAAAATGAATGCTACATAATCACTGCAATACTTATTGTAATTACTTATTATATTTTGTCTTTCAGGTTCTGTTCTTAAAAACTCATGTTTGCCAGGAATTACTTGAGGTCGAGGTTGAAATGGCGGGGACGGCAGCTGGAGGGAGAGAACTACGGAAGAAGAGGACGATTAATTTGTAGCCTATATAATGCACAATTATTGGGTGTTTTTGTTTAGGCATCTTTAGTTTTTTCTACGTTTGTTAAATTGTACATTCTGTAAATAAAGGTCATATCTTAGTCTTCAACTTGTCTCTTCACTTTACGTCAGCAGTGGATTTATTCATTGTCGGCAGTAGTTTTATTAAATGTCAGTAGTAGATTTATTAAACGTCGGCAGTAGAGCTATTAAATGCCAGCGAAGAAGCAGCGAGCGTCGTTCAAACATCGGCAAAAAGGTAAAATCGACATCTACTCGACGTCTTGCCGATGAGCAGCCGCCGTCTATACCTCATTCCGCCAACATCTCATGTGTATGTCAGGTCCAGATCGGTACGACGTCTGTAACTACGTGGCAACCGATACTACAAATAACAGCTCTCTTTCCATGTAACTACACTTATACAGTACACTAAGTGGGATCAGACACCACTTCAAATTATAGTATTTACACTGTAAGTGTTGTTGGTACTGTATAAGAACTAGTATAAGATGAAATACTAATAGGAACTTACATGGTAAATAAGGGTGAAGTACACAAGGTATGGGAAAGAACAAGCTACATCAGGATTATCATCTCTAATCAAATCATGCATTTGTGACTGATGTCAATACGGCTTTTAGTTTGGCAAGAACCTTTCTTTTCTCTTAAATCCTTGATTCGGCGAGCAAACTTGTATTAAAATAATTAGTGAAGTCACATTTAAATGGTAAATTCATAAGCACGAATAAGAATGACAATTATACAATTTCAAAATTGCTCTTTAACAAGGAAAACCTTCTAAATGTGACTACAACACAGTGTGTTGGGAGGTCTCTTTAACGATGACAAACTCAAATAACTTTTTGGAGACATGGCTATTTATCAAAAAATCTGACATGTCTAAAACACCCCCCCCCCAAATAATCATTAGCGTTATTTTACTTTGGCAAACACAATGAACACCAAAGAGCAGGAACTTTCCCACTTAATCAGTGTAAACGTTTTTGGTGTACCAGATCTTTAGAGAAGCAAATGTTATGCAGGACCCCTGATTCACATCACCAAGGGTGTGTTGGAGCCTTGGTGGGGCCAGACCCACCTTTTCGTTGAATTCCCTTCCACAATTCCTCAACAGACCTTTCTCATTACACAACAAAACCAGTTAGGTCTTACCAATGGGCGTTTTTAGGCCCGGGTGTCTGGGTTTATAGTCATGGATCTTTTATGAATAGCCCTGGATCTCAAATTATGTATATATTTTTACAAAACAAGTGAACAAAAAAGCCCCTGATCTATTCATCTGTAATTCCGTTCATGCATTAGAGCCTCTCAAAAAACATGATATCATTTATTAAAAACACAATGTTTTGGGTCATCTGTGTGTCATTCAAGCAGCAGATTTACTTGGCACTATTTGAAACATACATATTTTGTGTGAGCCTGCCGAGAGAGAGAGAGAGTGCACGGTTACAGGGCTGATTGTTGGTTGGTATCATTATTCCAAGAGCAATAAGAAGTGCAGCTGAAGAAGTAGGACTGTGAGATCAAAATCTAGTGAAATCGCTATTTGAAAATGTGTGATTTCTATACCACAGAAAGCTGCAATTTTGTCTTTTCTTTTACTCAAAATAATAATTTTTACTGGTGTGTCATTGTGATGGTCAGGTGACGGAATGCTCCGCCATGTCCCGCGTTCCGCATCTTCCCAATTGTCATGAACTCATCCCAGGCCCCTTCATTTTGTCTTGTCTCCAATTGTCTTTCACACCAGGTCCCAATTAGGTAATTAGTAAGTGTTTAAATGTTTCTCCTCTGCGCCTCTCATTTTCAGTCATTGTTCCATGTTACTGTGTGTCCTGATGGCGTGGTGAGTTTATGTTCCAGTTTATGATTTACTTTATACATTTCATTCATCAAGTGCTCAGTGTTTTTTTTTTGTTCTGTTTCTTTGTGTTATTTTGTGTTAAATAAAGAGCCCACCGACCGTTACCTCTGCCTACACCTGGTCCATTAACCCCACAACGTTACACTGTGACAGTCATCTTCACCATAATCACATTTGTATTTTTATACAATTTATTGGGAGTTATTTTAGAATCCATTTGCCTACTTAAAAAAATAATAATATTAAGATTATAAAGGTTGGAGTCTTGCAAGTGAACAGCATGACTGTATTAGTCAACACAAATCCACAAGTGCTCATACCACACATCTTCCTTTACCTTTTGCAATTTTAGGACAACAAATTATCCAACTGACAAAATACAATAACACAAGTATAGACAGAAGATTTACTCTCGTTGTCAGAAATGCGTCTTCGATTCTATCCTCGCCTTCCTCTGCCGTTGGACCCGTTGCTGTACCTGGACATGGACAATGAAAACCAGTTTTAAACAGTATAAAACAGTGTCCACCATTTGATTCAATTTTATACTAATTTATTTATAACACCTATACAGTTTCATAGTAAATCATAGTAAAAATCTTTACATTTGAGTACTTGTGAAGTGACTTGATGTTCCTCTATGTTAGACATTAACACTCAACTCCCTTCTCAGAGTTCATCATTCCAATGTCATGTCCTGAAGTTAAAGAACAACATTTTCTAGCAAAGCATCAGGAAGTAGGGGTGCAGGCGATACTGCACCATCAGTAGCATGGCGTGTTCGTCCCTCAAATATTGGTCTCCCCCCTCTGCTTAGCTTTTTACTCAAACTCCCCTGATCAAAACATGTTTAACTAGAAAGAATGTGTTTTTGTGAATTTTGAACTTTCTCATGTTTTGTTTGCCAAAGATGCAAACTATTAGTTTTGTTTTTGTTCTCTTTCTATGGACACAACCCAGTCGTTCATTGTTAATATCCCATTACCATGCTGGCTGAGACATACAGGACACAATCATTACGTTAATGCCACAAAACCACAAACATTATAAATGATAACAACACAATACATAATTAGAGGTTTTTTACATCATGATTAGTTGTCCTTTATATATGAAATTAATGTCCATCCAATTGTACAGCAGTAATTAATTTCCCTTCTAGAACTCACATCTAATCAATCAGGAAAATGTATTCAACAATTTCTGTAAACTACTCAAACTTTGCTCATGCAAATAAGTTCTTAACACTTGTCTTTTGTCCTCATTCTGATTTCAACTGTTTACTCTCAGTATGCAACCTAAAGTTAAATAGCACTATACTACAAGTGCTATACTTTTGGACAAAAAAGTTGTATGGAAATAGTTAATTGAGTGAACTTACCCAGTTAGTTTAAAATGTTGTATACTTGCATATAATTTAAATCAAATAATTGTTTCCATTTTAGCATACTGAAATGTATTTAGTACATTATATTGTTTTAAAATATTTTAATATAATGGCATCTAAAAAATGACCTATGGCTGAAACCCAATGGTGCTATCAAACTCCTGGTACCAATGGTAATGTATTGGGTTATTCAATACTCCTTAGTCTTGAGTATGTCAATTGGTTGAACACTTTGCCAACAACGCAAATGTTGTGGTTGGGATTCACTTGGGGAAACAGGACGAAGAGAATGACCTTGGCTGCGTTTCCACTGCAGGAACTATACCCAGGAACTAGGAAATTTTCAAGGAACTCGCTGTGTTTCCACTGCAGGAACTATACCCAGGAACTAGGAACTTTTCCAGGAACTCGCTGCTTTTCCACCGCAGGAACCAGGGTCTAGAAGCAGGAATCAGGAACTGCATTTTACCCCAAAAACAGTCCCTGCTCGGGAGGTAGGACTGTGACTTTTGGGGTGGGGCTTGCAGGGCTGAACATTTCTGATTGGTCCAGTAGTAGGTAGCGTTTACTCGCAGAAGTTTTCAACCGCACTTTTTAAATGTCCTCAGCAGAGTAAATTTACAGGAGTTATTAAAGGAATTTATTGAGAGGAAATCGGGCAACAGATGGACCGACGACGAAATCCAGGCCTTATTGAGTGTTTATGCTGAGGACCAGGGGCCTCATTTATAAAACTTTGCGTAGGATTTGCGTCAGAAATGGCGTACGGATGAAACATAGGACGTGCGTACGCACAGAAATATTCGGATTTATAAAACCGTGCGCACGCACATCCTACGCATTTTTTCCTTAATAAATCACAATCAATTCTAAATGTTGCGCAGCTTTTGCGGCTTCGTGTCACGCCCAT
>JACXGJ010010120.1:0-22577 GCA_016801105.1 Esox niger | reverse complement strand
TGTCTCCATGCACTGTATAACTAATACATTTAATATTAATATTACAACCCTGTCTCCATGCACTGTATAACTAATACATTTAATATTACAACCATGTCTCCATGCACTGTGTAACTAATACATTTAATATTAATATTACAACCCTGTCTCCATGCACTGTGTAACTAATACATTTAATATTAATATTACAACCCTGTCTCCATGCACTGTATAACTAATACATTTAATATCAATATTACAACCCTGTCATAAAGTATTCACCTCTTGGCATTTTTTGTGTTTTGTTGCCTCACAACCTGGAATTAACATGGATTGTTTGAGGATTTGCATCATTATATTTACAGAACATGCCCACAACTTTGAAGATGTTTTATTTATTGTGAAGCAAACAACAAATAGGACAAAATAACAGAAAAAGTCAATGTGCATAACTATTCACCCCCCTAAAGTCAATACTTTGTAGAGCCACCTTTTGCAGCAATCACAGCTCCGTGTCGCTTTGGATAATTTTGTTTGAGCTTGCCAAATCTTACCACTGGGATTTTTGCCCATTCCTCCTTGCAAAACTGCTCCAGCTCCTTCAAGTTGGATGGTTTGTGCTTGTGAACAGCAATTATTAAGTCTGACCACAGATTTGCTATTGGATTGAGGTCTGGCCTTTGACTAGGCCATTCCAACATATTTATATTATGTCTCCCTTAAACCACTCAAGTGTTGCTTTAGCAGTGTGTTTTGGGTCATTGTCTTACTGGAAGGTGAACCTCCGTCCTAGCCTCAAATCACGCACAGAGCGGTACAGGTTTTGCTCAAGAATATCCCTGTATTTAGCACCATCCATCTTTCCCTAAACTCTGACCAGTTTCTCAGTCCCGGCTGCTGAAAAACATCCCCACAGCATGATGGTGTTCTTTGGGTGATGTGATGTGTTAGGTTTGTGCAAGATATTTTCTTTGATGGCCGAAAAGTAAAATTTTTGTCTCATCAGACCAGAGCACCTTCATACATTTGGAAGTCTACCACATGCCTTTTTGAAAACTCAAAATGTGCCATTTAGTTTTGCTGAAAGTAATGGCTTTCTTCTGGCCACTCTGCCATAAAGCCCAACTCTATGGAGCGTACGGCTTATTGTCGTCCTATGTAGAGATACTCCAGTCTCTGCTGTGGAACTCTGCAGCTCCTCCAGGGTTACCTTCGGTCTCTGTGCTGCCTCTCTGATTAATGTCCTCCTTGACCGGTCTGTCAGTTTTGGTGGGCGGCCGTCTCTTGGGAGGTTTGCTGTTGTGCCATGTTCTTTCCATTTCGTTATGATAGAGTTGATGGTGCTCCTGGGGATCATCAAATATATGGATTTTTTGTATAACTTAACCCTGATTTGTACTTCTCAACAACATTGTCCCTTACTTATTTGGAGAGTTCCTTGGTCTTCATGGCAGTGTTTGGTTAGTGGTGCCTCTTGCTTAGGTGTTGCAGCCTCTGTGGCCTTTCAAAAAGGTGTGTACATGTACTGACAGATCATGTGACACTTAGATTGCACACAGGTGGACATCATTTCACTAATTATGTGACTTCTGAAGGTAATTGGTTGCACCAGAGCTTTTTATGGGCTTCATTACAAAGGGGGTGAATACATATGCACATGCCAATTTTCAGTTTTATATTTAAAAAAAATAGTTTTATGTATATATTTCTCATTTCACTTGTCCAACTTAGACTATTATGTTCTGATCCATCACATAAAAATCAGATTAAAAACACATTGACCTAAAGGCTGTAATGCAACAAAACAGGTAAAAAGCCAAGGGGGTTGAATATATTTGCAAGTAACTGTACATGTTTCGGAGCAACAAATGCTGCCATCCAGATTCAGTCTTTTTCAGGGAAGTTTTTGCATATTTCAGCAAGACAATGCCAAATTACATTCTGCACGTAGTACAACGCATGGCTCTGCCGTAAAGAAGACCGGGTGCTAAACTGGTTTTTCTGGAGTCTAGTCACTTCTCCCATTGAAAACATTTTGTGCATGATTAAACAAGAATATGACAAAGGTGATGCTGAACTGTTGAGCAGCTGAAATCCCATATCAAGCAAGAATTGAATATTGGTCTCCTAAGTTCCTGAACAAGGTGATGCCACACAGTGAACGTGCCCCCATCCCAACTTTCTTGAAATGTGTTGCTGGAATCTATTTAAAATCGGGCATGTATTTTTCCAAATAGAGAGACATGTTGTCTTTTTATTATTTTCACTTAAATATCAGGATACATGATACATTCTATTTTTATTTTCATTTTATGCAGTCCTAACTGTTTTGGAAACAATTTGTACTTCACCTGTTATGTGGTAGACAGAGTTGAAGCCGATCCCAAACCTGCCAACTTTGTTTGGGTCTTTGCGTTTGACACTGCGGCCTGTGGTCTGAATGCCTTGCCAGTCCTCTGCTGTGAACTCTGCATTGTTGAAGGCATACAGTGCTGGACCTGCCCACACACACCACATAGATACATATGTACACACACACACACACACACACGCATAAATATGTCCTAGTGAATTTCTTGTTTTCGTTTAAGTCTGAAAGTAAAATGGCAAAGAGTAAAAAAGAACTTGCAGAGGTAAAACCAAACACCTTGCAGATCACAAAGCTGATTTGCTTCCATGTGTAATCAACTGTAGTTGATTTGATTAGTCCAGAATAAAAGCAGTTGTTCATAGAGGACTCCCATGCTTAGTAGTGCATTTCAAAGCAAAGAATCCACTGTGGGTGGAAAGGTACTTTCAAATGATCTCTAAGCTGCATTTTTGATTGTCCCCAATTAGTGGCAGCTGTCCCACATTGCCTCTAATTGGGGAGCATATTTAAGTTAAGCAGTTTCCACACCAAGGGTGGATTGTTGTTTGGGCCAGTTGGGTTGGGCCTCAGTTCGCGGGTTGCCTCTCCATTGTTGTTTTTGTCAGTAAGGAATAAAAGGAGGTTTCCCTACACTCACTCTGAAAAAGAACCCAACTGTCCAACAAAGACCACCTGGACAAACCAGTTGAAAACAGTCATGTGGAATGACATAGAAACATTGTTAAAAATAAAATAAAATATCAGTTTGAGTTGAATAAATCTGAAATGTATAGTGAAAAATAATCATTATGAACAAATATGTATTTTTCTTTATCATGCAGGGGTTAAATTGGAAAGTAAAGTCTACAGTCATTTTAAATTGTCTGTACCCAACTGTACCTTGGTACTTTGCCAGCTCATCAGTCATGAGGCTCTGGCTGTCGTAACATCTCTCATCATGGAGGAACATCACCTCCGATGCCCCAGCGTCGTCCGCATTCTGGATCAGCTCCTACCATTCAGACAGAAAAACAGGCAGTCCCATTGGGTGATAGCCAACTGATACATTCTGGAACCGGCAGGAAGTCAATACACCCACATTGCCAAGCATCAACCAGAGGGACACCCACCAACCACAATCATCCTGAATGAGGGCCGAGTATTGCCTGCAGAGTACAGCCCAATTGTATCAGTGTGCAACAGAGAGACAACAACAAGCCAGTGACTCCGCCCCCGAATGGCATTGGAGGGTGGGCATCCCAGTGGCAATGAGAGCCCACGTGGCAAGACACCAAGGGTGGAAAGTATCAGGCCTTTCTAGTCACCTTCACGCCCCTGGGCCAGACTACACTTAATCATAGACCAGGCTGAAGAGATGAGTCTTTAGTAGACGCTGGAAGCTTTGCACTGAGTCTGCATTTCTAATTTTGATTGGCAAGTCATTCCACAGTAGTGGAGCTCTATGAGAGAAAGCCCTGCCTCCGGCTGTTTGTTTAGACATTTTAGGTACAGTTAAAAGGTCTGCATTTTGTGATCTAAGGTTACGTGTAGGTATGTATGGCTGGATCATTTCAGCAAGATAAGTAGGAGCAAGTCCATGTATTGATTTATAGGTTATAATAAAACCTTAAAATCAGCCCTAACCCTAACAGGCAGCCAGTGTAAAGAGGCTAGTACTGGAGTAATGTGTTCACATTTATTTGTTCTAGTTAAGATTCTAGCAGCAGTGTTTGTTAGAAAGTTCCTGATTTTTGCAATGTTTCTAAGATGAAAATGAGCAACTCTTGAGATATATTTTATATGTTCATCAAAGGAGAGGTCAGGGTCGAGGGTTACGCCGAGATTTCTTACAGTTTTTTGGGATACAACCATGCAGCCATCGAGGTTCACAGTGAGATCTGCCAATAAACCTGAGACATGTTGGATAAAACCCAATGAGTCAAATATCGCTTTAAAGGCTTTTTGAAGAGGGTCCTTTGACTTTTCCATATTAATATTGAAATCCCCCAAAATTTGAATACTATCTGCCATGACTACAAGGTTAGACAAGAATTCTGGAAACTCATTGAGGAACATTGTATATGGCCCGGGGGGCCTGTAAATAGTGGCTATGTAAAACGATTCATCAGCCTGGTTGACTTTCATGAGCAAGACTCCAAAAGAATGAAAACCAGTGATGTGTTTAAGAGTAAATGTATATTTACTGTCGTAGAAATTAGCAACACCCACTCCTTTTCGGGATGCACTGGGGATATGATCACTAACATAGCCAGGAGGAGAGGCCTCATTTAGGGCAGTAAATTCATCAGGCTTAAGCCATGTTTCCTTGTTTAACGTTTCTAAGCCTGGAACGAGTCACAGTCGCAATAGGCAACGCTGTACTAACTACTCTGGCTATGCTATCGACAGACTCCACTATACTAGCAGGCTGGCTAACAGCCTGCAGCCTGTCCTGCACCTTATCTCATGGTGAGGCTAGAAGATTGAGACTCCTGTCAATGTTCCTAGATAAAAGAGCACCACTCCAGCTAGGATGAAGTCCGTCGCTCTTCAGCAGGTCAGGCCTGACTCCATTTCTGGCACCCAAAAAGAGAGCCAGTTATCTACAAACTACCTGCTGTGACGGGCAGAACTCCTTTTTCAGCCAGCGATTGAGTTGGGCGAGTCTGCTGTAGAGCTCGTCACTACCCCTAGCTGGGAGGGGGCCAGAGACAATTACTCGATGCCGACATCTTTCTAGCTAGTTTACACGCTGATTCTATGTTTTGCTTTGTAACCTCTGGCTGTTTCATCCTAACGTCGTTGGTGCCAACGTGAATAACAATATCTCTGTACTCTATACTTGCCAGTTTTAGACTTCGCTAGCACCAACCCCAGATTTGCGGCTACGTCGGTGGCTCTGCCCCCCAGTAAACAGTTTACGGTCGCTGGCTGATTCTTTAGTCTAATTCTGCAGGTAATGGAGTCGCCGATAACTAAAGTTTTCAGTTTTTCCGGGCCACCGGTTGAAAATGCCTGTCGATCATTGACTCCGACTCCAGTGGGGAAAACCTGTTAAAAATCTCAGTCGGCTCTAGCAGCGACCCAGATTTAACTGGTCGATGGCATTTCTTCCCAGTGACCAAGAGAAAGTTCTTTCCCGGTTGCGGGAGCTGTGCCGGGGGGCTAACAACACGATTGTTACTTCCTGGTGGCACAGACGCAGTTTTTCCCATTTCTACACTAACATGATCCTTGCCTGACATTTGCGTCTGAAGCTGAGCCTCTGACTCTGCTATCTGTTACTGAAGACGACAGTTCTCCTTCGTGAAGTAACTACAACAATAACAGTGAAAAGGCATAATAATGGTACTTAGCTTCGGGTAGGTAACTGCAAGCAGCGTACATTACGCGTACAGCATGCATTGATCATCAGACACACCTTTAATATTTGCCCTCCATCTGGGTACCTCCGCAGGATGTCCTTCAGGTAGTCAATGAAGGGGGGCGCTGTTGCACCAAATGCATGCCTACAGAACAAGAAGAACATCAAAGAAGTTCAGTTCCAACTGCATGGAGGTTATTCCATGTGAAAAATATACATATAATAAAACAATAAATTAAGAAGAGAAGTATAAAATAAAGCATAATATTAAAACATAGAATATAAAACATAGGAAGCTAGAAAAAACTATAACATAGAATAATAAAATAGAAATACAATATAACACTAAACAGTGCTGTTATAAAAACAGGTTCACAGTGGGGTTAAGTTTGAGAGCTCAGTCATAGGCACGTGAAGATTTTTAGCCTGGATTTAAAATGGACACATTTGGTGAACATTAAGATCTTCGGGTAGTTTATTCCAGTTGTGTGCAGCATAACTGCTAAACGCAGCTTCTACATGTTCTAGACAGATTTGCAAAGTTCATGTAAGTCAGTGGAAACAGGATGCACCTGAACTCGATAGTGTCCTAGCAAAGGGTCTAATACTTATGTAGATGGGATATTTCTGCATTTATTTAATTTTGTATACAGTATTATTTTACTTTTAATAGCCTGTTCATGATTTGCCATTATGTAATATTGTGTGTAGACTGGTGAGGAAAAAAATCGATGCTAAACTAAGGCTGTAATGTAACCCAATTAGGAAATGGTGAGGGGTCTGAATGCTCTGCAGATGCCTCGTAGGAGTTTTCACATTGCCTTCAGGATATATAGAAAACGTTCTGGTCAAACGCTCAAAGGGCTTTGCCTTTTGCCACACCCATATTCAATACAGAAAAATAAGTTGTTCCTATTGCACTTTCAAAAAGGTCCCTAAGCTCAGCATACTCGGATAATCTGCCATTAAAAGTATTTGCAAAATCAACCGAGATATGTTGCTGATTGAGAAATATTATTTTAATACATGTGTTTAATGCATGAGATATTAAGGATAAAATACAAAAATATTATAAAACAACTTCACAGCAGTAGTCATTGACATTATCTGCGCAATTGTAAAGCGTAATACATAATTTATTTTTAATATTTCACAAATAATTAAACAATTGATTAACATGCATCATCATCACCGATCCACACAAAGCTTCATGATTTACGCACCGTGTTTTCTTTTTTGACAGCGAACTCATCCTTCCACATTGGTATTCAGGAAACAATGAATCCGCTGTAGCTTGGACAAGAATGTAAAGATCAGCAAGCAAATATTTCCCCAAATTATTCAGTGACCAAATTAGGCAAATTATACTATTAGAAACAATTAGCAACAAACTCATTAAAATATAAAGTAAACGATTAAGTACCCTACATCTATTGCTAAGAAAACATTTGTTCACTAATGAATGTACCTATATGATGAT
Source organism: Esox niger (assembly GCA_016801105.1). Taxonomy (NCBI): domain Eukaryota; kingdom Metazoa; phylum Chordata; class Actinopteri; order Esociformes; family Esocidae; genus Esox; species Esox niger. The sequence goes on along the minus strand of JACXGJ010010120.1, from coordinate 15,404 downwards.
ATCATGAAACTCACTAAGAGTAGGTCCTCTTGTCGCATCCCGTCAGACTTGTCTAAAGGGTTTGACCACTGGCTCTCTCGTTTCCTGTATATATATCTAGTACTTTCCAGTAATTTCGTTCACAAAAATGTGAGAAAATGAAACTTACGGAGAGACACAATTGTATTGTTTCCCAATCTTGAATGCCTTCCGTCATCCGTGAAACGAAACTTGAAACTTACTGATTCGCAAATACGCCCTCTACATCTTTAAACATACCGAGGTAAAGCTGGTTTCCAATATATATATATATATATATATATATATATATATATAAAAATACGTTGTTGATTTCATATAATTTTTCAAACTTTTAAAAGAGACGTTTATTCATAATATTTGTTCTAAGGTTGTTGTAGATACTTGCAATGTGAAACTTTAAATCACTCTAAAGGTTATAGTGGCCAGGAAGTGAAAAACACAACCACAATAACACACCCCCAATAAAAAAAACTCCCCCCAAAAGTGCAAAACATAACCACAAATACAATAACATACCCCCAATAAAAAAACTCCCCCGAAAAGAGCAAAACATAACCACAAATACAATAACCCCCCCCCAAAAAAAAAACTCCCCCAAAAAGTGCAAAACATAACCACAAATAAAATAACACACCCCCAATAAAAAACTCCCCCCAAAAGTGCAAAACATAACCATAAATACAATCACACTTACAACCTTTCATTTGCATAGTACCAGTCAAAAGTTTGGACAGACTCATCTGTGAACATGAATTACAAATACACAGGACCAGCCACATGGTCTGGGCCAAATAAATGGGTAATGCACAATTGGAATCGAGAACATGTTAAATTGCAAAGCCTGATAGGATCATAGCACCTTCATGCACAAAAGCCAGATTAGGGTGCATTGTAACTTTGGAGTCACAGACTGACGGTGGAGCCAGGCCCAAAAGAAAACCTGATCAAATGAAATGACTAGAATGGGTTCTGTCAAGGACAAAGACCAGGTCCTAAGTGGGAACGTAAGACCTGGTGGCTGGCTGAAGACATCATACCCCAAGGAACCACAAGGAACCAACCCACAAAAGGATGCGCTCTTCCAGCTCCCCCATGAATCCCCTCATAGCAAGCTAAATGGCCAGATTAACAATATGAGTGTAGCTGTGAAACACACAGAATTACCCATGTCACTGTATCAAGGATCCATGGATGGGAGGGCACATGTCCCCCAAAAAGCAGCCAAGCCGGAAAAGATAATTGGTTCCAACCTGCCCTCCATCCAGGACTTATACAAAACCAGAGTCAGCAAAATGGCAGGAAACATCACAGCAGATCCATCACTCCCTGGATACAACCTGTTCCAGCCCCTCCCCTTTTACAGACGCTACAGAGCACTGTACACCAAAACGAACAGACATAAGAACAGTTTCTATCCACAGGCCATCACTCTGATGAACAGTCACAGGAACAGTTTCAATCCACAGGCCATCACTCTGAAGAACAGACACAGGAACAGTTTCAATCCACAGGCCATCACTCTGATGAACAGACACAGGAACAGTTTCAATCCACAGGCCATCACTCTGAAGAACAGTCAACTTCAGTCACTTAGGTCCAGACACAATCCCTGTATAACCACCCAGTAACTCAGACCCTAACATCCACCTGTCTACTACTTTTTTCCCCTTTTTTTATGGTCATCCTGCATTTCAGTGTTGTTCATATTGTATATTTTGTATGTATAATTCAGAGTCAAAATCCTTGAATGTGTACACATACCTGATGAATAAAGCTCATTCTGATTCTCCTAGACCTCCAATAAACCCTGAGGGGCATAATGGGGCCAGTCCTCCAACACCTCCAATAAACGCTGAGGAGCATAATGGGGCCAGGCCTCCAACACCTCCAATAAACCCTGAGGAGCATAATGGGGCCAGGCCTCCAACACCTCCAATAAACCCTGAGGAGCATAACTCAATTTGGAGCATATTGGGGGCCGAGTGACATCACCAAAAATTAAATGTCTCATAAAACCCCCGAAGCAGCTCAAACTAACATTTTAACGGCACAAACGAAACAAACAAATGAGTCTATTTCGAGGATGTTGGGGGGCTGGTGACACCATACACCATAAATAAATGTCTAATAGCAACCCAAATGAAACTTGAAAACGGCACAAACAAGCACAAGCAAAGCACCAACAAACTATACAGGTGCTGGTCATTTAATTAGAATATCATCAAAAAGTTGATTTATTTCAGTAATTCCATTCAAAAAGTGAAACTTGTATAATGTATATATTCATTCCAAACAGACTGATATATTTCAAATGCTTATTTTATTTAATTGTGACGATTATAACTGACAACTAATGAAACCCCAAAATCTGTACATTTGTGAATAAACTGAACCGCCCCCATACGTTTTTCACTGATTTGGATTATTTCAAGAACCGTTCTGCTTGCAGCAGGATATTATAACCACGCGGCAGAGTTTATTTTCCAAAATAAAAGTGTTCATTACAATTACTTGTAATGCGTATAGTTAATTCTAAAGGATTTTATGATTTGAGTCAAAATAGGTTTATTCGTCTGTGCTGGTTTGTGCAGCTAAACGTTTTGGTAATTGTAGACTTCTGGTAAATAGTCTACATTCCTACTGGATAGTTCATGGATTTCCTCTTTCCACTATCTTTATAGCTCTGCTATAGCTTTGTCATTTTCCGTGAAAAAAAATCCCGACCCAAACGGAGCACAAACTATTCAGCATATTTTGAGTGAATTTGAACTATATAAATATTCTTTAATATCTAAAAGATGAAGGCAGCACACAAATTGTAACGGCACTGACCAGCACAGACGATTAAGCCTATTTGCCCCCGTTTTGCGGTGGGTGGGGACCATTTTGTTGTTGGTGCTCCATTTGTACTGCTTTCATTTTTTAGATATTAGTCCTAAAGAACATTTTTCAGATCATTCCGAAGTCACTCAGTTACCCAACATGCTACAAATCACTCAAAATGTGCTGAATCGTTTGTGTTGCTTTTGTGCCGCTTAAAATGTCGTTTTTGCTACTTTCTTACCAAATCAGTTGAAGTAATGACAGAGCTATAGTGTAAAGAGAGTAAAGCCAATGCGCTTTGAGGTAGAAAATTAGGTTATGTACCAGAAACTGTACCAGCACAAACGACTGGGCCTATTTTGAGTACATTTTGTACAAACTAAACATTTAACGCACAAACGAAGCACAGATAAACAAGACTATTTTGGGTTAATCTGAAGTATATTTGGGGTGATCTCAGAATGGTCAGTGAAATATTCTTTAATATAATATTCTTTTTCTAAAAAAGTATAGCAGCACAAACGAAAATGTTAACAGGACACACCATCACAAATGGACCATAAACAAAGGAGACTATTTTGACTAAATTTGGAGCATGTTGGGGCCGAGTGACATCACCAAGAATTAAATATCTCTAAAGGTTTTAAATGTCTAATATATAAAACGCTGCATCAGCACAAACTAAACTTTTAACGACATAAGCCAGCACAAAGAAGACTATTTTGGTTGAATTTAGAGCAATTGACGTCATTGCCAATAATTACATTTCCAATATTAAAAACACAGACGAAGCACAAACATGGCAGCAACACAGTTTGCATAAACCTGTGTGTTTTGGATGTGCGTAGATTCTGTTCTTACCGGTACTTACAAAGAACAATTCCCAAAAAAGAAAACATTAGTTAATGTCAGAATTTTCGTGGAAACTGCATAAGTAGATTTTTAAAAGGAATTTATTCTCAAGAATTGTTGGTGACTGAGTCCTGCTATCTTTATAATTGATTGTGCGCATTGCAGGTCATTGATCACTTTTATTTTGAAAAGTTAATAATTAGCAGATGACATCGTTTGTGATGCCAGCAGAATGTTCTTTGTTGTCATTTTAGCCAACCATGGTTGTTTGGATGGAGTCGCGTTGTAAGTACAGTAACACAATAGGAATAGCACACAGATGCATATGTATTTGTTAGGGTTCTTTATTTTAATAAAAACAACAATCGCTTGCTATATTCAGCAGCATTAGAAAGGCATAAACGTCGTCTGTTTCTGCCGCCAGTGTGCCACGTACATGTCCGAGATGCAGGAAATAGGTGCACACATATGGAAGTAGACTGATATGTTGAGAACTACATTATGTGGGTTTATATCTGTATGTAGTTGATTATTTGGTTGCTGGTAAAAACGTGCACTTTGTAATAGAATGCTTGCGGGGAGGCCAAGCCTACCCGCCATGATGGCTGCGGCTTAATGCTAACTAAAAGCTAGCTACATCATTTCTATAGAAACGCAAATTAGCTCGTTGGTCACTTTGGACATAACTATGAATGCAAGTCACATAGTATAACGCGTAAAAGACTTTATAGTGATTACATTGTACTTCATTATGTCAAGACGATCCACGAGTTCATATTCTACAATGCTGGTACAATAATGTTCTGTTTTGCGCACCTGCTTGGGTATTTGCCAATGAGGCAGCTTCACTTTGCCTCAGATCTGGGACTCAAAAACATCTCAAGCTGATGAATCCAAGCAAAGCTCTCCCTCTAAAAACATTGCAAAACGAAATTCTGTTTCAGTATAAAACTAGATCGTATGTACCGGTTATTTTTATTCACAATTGTATCAGTCAACTCAATTGTTTGGGAAAACTAAGTGTCTACACAGTAAACAAAAGTTAATATTATTAAATGAGCCAGTTACCTATTTCGTCCTTGATATTCACATCAGTCAAACTTTATTTGATTGAGAGAGAAAGAAAAATACATATATTATGTCTGCCTCTGAATCTGAGCAGGAAGAACACTTTTCGTGACAGAGAGCCTTAACGTTTGAACCAGAATATAGAGGATGAATTGACCAACTAGATGCTCAGACTGCAGCTAAAGGTGTGCGATGACAAACACGTCAATCCCCAAACTTTGCCCAGAATATCTGTAGGCAATGTGTATTATAACATAGCAATCAGAAGTATTCCACGGGTTGAACTGGGTAATCTGATGGAATTGCATTTGTTTTTAGTCCTCTTAGTGAATGTGGATCAATATCCTCTGTATTAAAATGTTTCTTGCAAAGCATGTTTTGTTGGCAAAGTTGATCCATTGATTCTCCCACATATTACTCAGGAAAGGCAGAAGCATTGTCCCAAATGTAGAGCGAATAGAATTGAATTAACTCATGATTAACTCCCGCAGGCCGTAGTCGACATGGATACCAACAAAGGAAATCCAGAAGTTTAAAGGTTAACACAACGTTATCCTGCACAATTAAATTATTTTTGCCTGGTACATGACAATTCTGCATATTTGTCCTCAGTAATAGAAAGGACCTTTGAACCACTATTGTAACACCGGACTCCTGCTAAACCATCTCCTCTGCCAGCTACATGTTGTTGGGTACATGGACGTCAATAAGTGATTGGTCTGGATACCACACTGTCACCATTTTTGGCATCCATTTTGGTATCAGCCTCTAAGTGAATTCCAATTGAATGTTCTGTAAATGGTGCTCATTTATTACTTTGATGGATCCTGGAAGAGCTATCAATCATGATACCTATATTTTCTCCTTACAGGATTGAAGGAGACAACTGGCTGTCACGATGAAGCCTGTGACTGTCGATCAGAAAGCTTTGTCTCCAGCGAATCCACCCAGGGGATAGTCCTGCCAGGGCTTGACTAGGATACAGGTGTCAGCTGACATGGTTCTTGTCTCTTCAGGGTCTCCAACACGTCGATCACAAGCTACCCACTTATGAGTAGTTCATTTGGTCATTTCTCTGTTCATAATTAAAAGTTTGGAAGTTAAGAACAGAAGAAATATCCAAAACCAGGAAAAATAACAGTGAGTGTCAGTGGGCCCATTTTTCCTGCTTCTAATACATCAACTTTGAGGACAGAATGCTCACTTGTTGTCAAATACATCCCACCCACTGACAGGTGCCATGATAATGAGATTATCATCGTTATCACTTCACCTGTCAGTGGTTATAATGTTATGTCTGATTGGTGTGTTATATACACACACGTTTGTACAGCTAACCTCGTGGGGACCAGAAAGTAGAAATTGCATGATCCCTTGCCCTAATCTTAACCCTTACCCTATTCCTAACCCTAGTCTAAACCTAACCTTAACCTCAAGTAACATTTATACCTAAACTTTACCTAGGTGTAATGCCTAACCTTAACCCTAAACTTAACCAACAATGCCTGGATGGACCTTAAAGAAACCCCAATTCTAACGCTAAAATGAATTGTAAGTTTGAACCTAAACCCTGAGCCAGAAATTGACTTTTGCCAAATTGGGACTGGCAAAAGGTCACACACCTCCTCATTCAAGAGTATTTTGACTATTTTGCACACTGTAGAATACTAGTGAAGATATGTAAAAACAATGAAATAACACATAGAATCCTGTAATAACCAATAAGGTGTTAAACAAATCTAAATACATTTTACATTCTTCAGCGTGTCCTTTGTCTTGATGTCAGCTTTGCAGCGTCTTGACATTCTGTCATCCAGCTTCCTTAGGTTTTATTGACCAGTGATATTCTCAAATAAATGTACTTTATTTGGACAGTGTATTTGAAATGCTCAGTACACAGAAAGGAGTATTTTAAATACCAGATGTATTTGCCCCCAGGTCAGCCGGTTACCAAGCAGTGGCTTAGGTCCCCCATCATGAGGCCTGACAGTAACAGCAGCAGTACGGTTCTGGAGGGCTGGTCTGGACCGATCAGCCGACCCCATCGGCCCCAGCGCCGTTTGGCCTCAGCAGGCCGGGCGCGTCACAGCCACAAACGCAGCCGAACCGACAAGCAGCCGCACGCTTGTCCTCTGTGTTCTAAGTCCTTCATCTCCTCCTCTCACCTGGCGTTGCACCTGCGCTCGCACAGCGGAGAGAGGAAGTACAAGTGTGGCGAGTGTGGGAAGCTCTTCCTCCAGTCGGCCCACCTGATGCGCCACAGAACCATCCATACCGGGGATCGACCCTTTAAATGCCCAGACTGTGGCAAGAGTTTCGGCCGCGCCTCCCACCTGAAGACCCACCGGCGGCTGCACACAGGAGAGAAACCCTTCCAGTGCTCGCTGTGTGACAAGGCTTTCACCCAGAAGGCCGGGTTGATCATGCACCACCGCCTGCACACCGGGGAGAGACCTTACCGCTGTGATCACTGCGGGAAAGCCTTCCGCTCCTCTACGCACCTCCTTGCCCACCAGGCCCTGGAGTCGGCACAGCAGAGCTTCTCCTGTGACCGCTGTGACCAGAGGTTCCGGTCGGCTTCTGCCCTCAGGCAGCATGTGAAGACCCACAGCAGCTCCATGGAAGACCTGTGTTGTGGGGTTTGCTCCAGGGCATTTGTCCGCTCCTCTTACCTGCAGCTGTACATGAGACTTGGCCGGGGACAGAGGCCCTATCACTGCAGAGTCTGCAACAAAACCTTTGTCAAGATGACCACCTTCCAGAGACACTGCGACAAACACCTGAGGAGGAACGGAGCTGTGGAGGAGGAGGACGATGAGGACGATGAGGAGGAGGATGTTAAACCTCCTGTGCCCCCGCCGTCCACAACTCCTCCGCCGTCTTGTCCATCCACTCTGCCTCCCCTTTCTGAGGTCAGCACACGCTCAAAAACTAGAGCCAAGAGTAGGACGGAATCTGGTGTTCTGGACTTGTGAGTGTGACAGTGAGAAGAGCCAGTTGCATTACAGCTGAGGTGCTCAGTCCTGGTCTTGGAGATCTATCTCTCCAACCCAGTTGTGACTGACCTGACCAGCTTTTCATCCAGCTCACTTTTTGAATCAGATGTGTAAATCAGGGATGAAGAAGCTCTACACTGTCAACATAATATACATATTACCTTTTACATATTACTTGTAATATTAATTATTGATTTTGTTTATTTGTTACAAATTATACAAACGCATGTTTATTGTATTGTTACATTTTAAACATGTTTATTTGAAATAACTAATATATACCTACCGATGTTTGGTGTGTGACTACTCATTTCTATTGTAGTCATTATAATTCTAGTGCTTTACATACTGTTATCCTTGACTAGGACCCAAAGCCCCCCTGGGTCGTTCCTGGCGCTGTCTTACTGATTTAGTACTGGGCAGAAGACCACTTATATTTTTTTTAAAGCTATTTATCTGGGCATTTAAAAACAATATAATAATATCATATTTTTTAGAATGAAACAAGTAAACAATTAAAAGTAACCCAAATTTCTTGTGTTGTATGAAATTAATATATTGTGAGAGAAGACGTCATACTTTTTGTCTCAGAAACTGGGCAAGTTGAAAACAATGAACACAGTAGAAGACCAAAAAAAACTGCCTAGATTTCATTGGCAGGAATTCAAGGTCACTTTGAGGGATAGATGGACATCCAATGTGCTTACTCAACCTCTGGCAATGGTCTGGCACTTCATGAGAAATGTTCATGTTTGAGAGATTGGCAGAACCTTATCTGTCTAAATAATTCCACAACAGTCTACAAAAGTGACTTGGATCAGTTTTGCATTCTCTGTGTGACCATATAAAATAATGACTTGTTTTGAAAACACTTTTTTGTTATATGTCATTGTTTTAAGGTTTCTTTGTTTACTTCAGTGTTGTTTACTGAGGGTTTTTGATGAGGAAACTGCTGGTCTGATAAATGTCTATAAACAAATTGGTCTAGTGGCCTGAGTCTTTAATCAGTTTTAATGAGTCAGGGCCAGAGATACAATAGGATGTGAAAAAGGAAACCGGTAGAGGACTGTTAACAATGTGTTGTCTCTGTTTTATAGTTGTGTTTTTAAAACAGAGCTAACCTGACAAAAACACCTTGAACTCAGCATGACCCATTATTCAATAAAAAAGATCCAACAGTGTTTTCTGAGAGAAATATTTTACTGCAACTTATGTTTCAGGATTCAGATATACAGTAAGATATTCAATAAAGAATCAGATGTGGAGGTGGATCATACCTTCCAGTGGCAAAACTCCATTGGTCCAAATAAAAGGTCATTCTGTCTGTTCTGAACAATATGATTTGTTAAAGTGTACTGTCATTTTACATAGTAGTTTGTTATTGTATACGAGATTATTTGTTTATGCCCAGCAAAATATTTTACCAAATAGTATTTACCTTGGAAAAAATTCAGGTAGGTCCCTTATAGAGTTTCTTTGTCTTTTTATCAAGAGTAAAAAAACAGGCATTAAAGTAAAATATATTTTGAAATTCGATTGAAAATAATGTCCAATCAATTGAATTGACCACAAGGTGGACTCCAATCAAGTCGTAGAAACATCAAGGACGATCAGTGGAAACTGGATGCATGTGAGCTTAAATTATGTCATGGCAAGGGCTCTGAATGTTTATGTTTTACATAAATGTGTAAATAAGTTTTTTATGATTTGGCAAACATTAAAAAAAAACTTTTGACAGGTATTTTTGGGGTATAGTGTGTAGATCAGGGGAAATAATTGAGTAACAAAATGTGGAAAAAATTAAGGCTCTAAATGTACTGTAAACATCTCATTTGGCAACAAGACCAGAATATGAAAAAAGAAGACCTGACGACAATAAGACCACAATATCAGAAACTGGCCCTTTTTACATTTAACCAGACTGAGCATTTTGTCTCTTAGAATTTACAAAATTAACAATAAAAAATATGTGAGGTGCTAAATTTTCAACCCTGAAGTGAATCAGAGATTAGCCCATGGATATAAACTATTAAACACGGTATTTACTTGAATAATGTCCAATGTCTGTCACATCCAAATCTAATTCAACCAAACAGGTGAAGGGAACTTTCTCTAATTTTGGTAAATGGAAATGCAGTCACCATGTTTGGCTTGACAGTGAAAAAGATGCAGAGCCAATAGAGACCCAGGCTTGTGTCACAGAGTCTGACAGTACGTCCTTAACTGACAGCATGGAATGGCATCATCTCCACATGGGAAAACTCTTTGTTTGGACCTGCAGGGAGAAAACAGATTCATAAAAAAAGTTGAATTTAAAGAATGGCATTATTATGACTAAGTGATTATGGAATTGAGCTCCAAAAGTGAGAATTGCCTCGTAGGTTCCTGCATCCTCGGTGTTGCTGATGCTCCATTGGATGGTAATAGTCATGTGACGTCTCCAGGTGGGGTTCCGGTGCAGAAGGATGTTTCCAGACACTTTCTCACCACCAACCAGGGGGATGGGATGGTCCAACATGAAGAGAGTCTGCTTCCAGTGGGTTGGCCTGATGAGGGAGACTGCTTCATATCCCATCGTTTTGAGGATTGTAATATTTACATACTCAGAACATGGCCCAGTGTCTATAACTCTATAGACTTACTCAGAACATGGCCCAGTGTCTATAACTCTATAGACTTACTCAGAATATGGCCCAGTGTCTATAACTATAGACTTACTCAGAATATGGCCCAGTGTCTATAACTATAGACTTACTCAGAATATGGCCCAGTGTCTATAAAACTAGACACTTACTCAGAATATGGCCCAGTGTCTATAACTCTAGACTTACTCAGAATATGGCCCAGTGTCTAACTCCAATGTGGTTCCATCTCTCTCCAGGTTTTGGAACTGAACTCTAAACCAGGAAGTGAATCCATGGAACGTTCCAGCTTTTTCCACCTCAAAGGTAAATTGTCCACTCAGCACCTAGAAAGGAAACAAGATGGACTTATGGGTTTTACTATATATATATGGATACTTGTCTTATTGTTGTCCAGAGCGCTTCACATGAAGCATTTTTCTGTCAAGTGTGTAAGGCTAACTTTATAGACACTTGTGTTGTTGTTGTCCTGAGCGCTTCACATGAAGCATTTTTCTGTCAGTGTGTAAGGCTAACTTTATAGACACTTGTGTTGTTGTTGTCCAGAGCGCAACAATAAGACAAGCTCAATGCTAGGAGACAGTAAAACGATTGGATCAGAGACAAGCAACTTTCCATTTAAATTGACATGGGCTACAAACCGATTCTGCTGGTCACTGGGAGGGGAGACGTTTAAGGGTCATGAACCTGTTATAATGGACCAACTTGGAGAGAGACAGACAGAGAGACAGACAGACAGACAGCTCCTGCACTTCAAAGCAATGACTACAGTTTACAATAAAACTGTCTATCTTATTGCACTGCTTTTTGAACAGAAAAGTGTATATTTATCCAAATCTGAACAGATCCCGTTTCAGAAGTATTATACCTCCAGGTCTGTAACCTGCAGGCTGAGCATGTCCAGGTTAATGACATCACAGGGGGTTGCCAGGCAGTCTTCGGGCCGGAGGAGGTGACTGAACCTGGGCCTAGAGAAGAACTCCGTCCTGGCCAGTGGTCTGGAGGGGATGAGTCAATTTGTTTAAATTGCAATATGAAAAATGAAAGCGCTGACACAGAAATTACTTATTAGGTGTTGTAGATTGTTATTCTGGTTTTCACCAAACTTCACCCTCATCACCCAGGGACACTGATTTAAATTAATCCTGGACTTCAAAGCAAACTCAACTCAGATTCTCTTTTAAAGCCAGGATTAGGACCAATCTGAGTCTAGGGAAATGCCCCAGAAATATTGTAGCTCAAACTCACTGTCCACAGGGTAGCTGCATCCCTGTAACATCATTATGACATCACTCCAGACAGTCACACTACAGACACTATCTACACAGGAAATAAACACAGTTGTACACAAACACCTGACATGAATTCTGTGAAACTAAGATCACAGTAAAGGGAGCCACAAATCTGTTTTTACATCTGTTTCCCAAAACATTGGACGCAGCGTAAAATGTCAAGACAAATCATTTAAACCCTATACTCAAAAGAAAATAGTACAAAGGCCGAATATCAAATGTTAAAAGACATTTTGTTTCCCAACACCTTTATGTAGGCTGTTTGAGAACAGATTCTCCTTTACAACAGTGACCTGGCCAAGACAAATCGCAGCTGTGCACGACAACATACACAGAGTACACAGTGTACATAAAGAGAGTTTAAATGAAATACAGATGCAGGACAGAGTCTATATACAGTAAGTGCAAAAGTGATAAGACAATACCAAGAGTACAAATGCCCTAGAAAGTCAAGCTAAAATTGTAAGGTGCGGTACAGGACATAATACAGTTTGTGGAGCGTATTGTGCGAGGTAGATCGGTTAGTGTGCAAAGTGGCAAAGACAATAAAAAGCATAACACTACACAAATCTGTGCAAATAGTACAGTGTAAAGAAGCAATAATATGAGACAGTTGTGCAGATAAGTGTTGAAATCGGCCTTGGGGCCTGACAGAGATAATAAGGGCGGCTATGGGCAGGAGCTAAGGTGAGCTAAGGTGACCAGTGAACGTAGGTACAGAGGAGCTTTGCCTAGCAAGCACTTGGTGTGTAATGAGGACCAGCCAGCTAATTCATAGAGGTGGCATTGGTGGGTATTACGTGGGGCACCGGTGGCAGAACGGGTGGCACTGTGGAAGACCACATCTAGTTTCTTCAGGAGAGAGTTTGGGGCAGTTCTATATATGACTGAAGTTTAGGACTGGTATGATGGTCATTTTCACCAGGGCAAGCTTGGCAGCACGAGTGAAGGAAGCCCTGTTGCAGAAAAGGAAGCCAACCCAAAACATAATTTTGGACTGGGGATGGTTTAAGGGGGTCTGGAGGGAGAGTGAGTTGTCTAACCAGACACAGATATTTGTAGGTGTCCACGTATTCTAACACAGACCCGTCCAGCTTGGTGATGCTGGTCAGATGGACAGGTGCGGGCAGCGATCTGTTGAAGATCACTTAGTTTTACCAGAGTTCATTAGTAATTGATGCTCACAGAAGGAGCGCTGCGCGGCAGAAGGAGCGCTGCGCGGCAGAAGGAGCACTGCGCGGCAGAAGGAGCGCTGCGTGGAAGGAGTGCTGTATGGCAGAAGGAGAGTCAATGAAGACGGTTGCACAGGAGTGTTTTTTATCGATTACGGTTATGATGTGGTTTAGGACCTTCAGCGTGGCCGTGGTGCATCCATGACCAGTATGGAGGCCAGACTGCATAGCGGAGAGGGTGCCGTGGGACTCAAGATGGCTGGTGTTCTGTTTGTTTATCAGACTTTCAAATTCTTTAGAAAGACAGGGCAGGATGGATATGAGTCTATAGCAGTCAGGGTCTGAAGTAGCTCCACCTTTCAAAAGGGGAATTACCGCGGCGGTTTTCCAGTCTCTAGAGATTTCTGAAGTTGAGAAAGACCAGTTAAACAGGGTAGTGAAAGGGGCTGCAATGATATTCTGGATAGATAACAGCCAGGCATGTACTGCACAATGCTCAGGAACACTTCCCGAAAACCATTGTCTGTGAAGATCCAGAAATGCTAGCACATTTTCTGGGCCCGAGCTTATTTAATATGGACTGAGGTGAAGTGGAGAACTGTTGTGTGGGCTGATGAATCAAAATGTAAATTTTTGGGGGGAATCATGGATGCCATCTCACTTGTTATCAGAGCACAGTTCAAAAGCCAACATCTGTGATGGTATGGGGGTGCATTAGTGCACATGGCATGGGTGACTTGTACATCTGCAAAGACACCATTAATGCTGAACAATATATACAGGTTTTGGAGCAACATATGGTGCCATCCGGAAAGCATTTGGTTTCCTCAGTTCCTAAATGCTTACAGAGTATTGTTACAAGAAGGTGATGCAACACAGAGGTAAACATGTCCCTGTCCATACTTTTTTAATAAATGTTGCTGGCATCAAATTCAAAGAGGGCATTTTCCCAAAAACATTTACATTCCTCAGTTTCGACATTTGCAATATTGTCTTTGTACTACACTGCTCAAAACAATTACCGGAACACTTAAATCCCACATTGGGTCTCAAAGTAAATATGATGTACATTGTGTAATTGGTCAAGAACAAAATGACAAAATAATGGTCAGTGGAAACCAAAACCACAAAACGACTGAGAGCTGGATTCAAATCCAAGTAAACAATTTAATCACGGCAACTCAATGTGACTTAGTAGTGTGAAAATCAATGCGACTCAGTAGTGTGAAAATCAATGAGACTCGGTAGTGTCAAAATCAATGTGACTCGGTAGTGTAAAAATTATGTCACTCAGTACTGTGAAAAGTTATGTGACTCAGTAGTGTGAAAATCAATGTGACTCAGTAGTGTGAAAAACAATGTGACTCAGTAGTGTGAAAAACAATGCGACTCGGTAGTGTGAAAAACAATGTGACTCGGTAGTGTGAAAAACAATGTGACTCAGTAGTGTGAAAATCAATGGGACTTGATAGTGTGAAAAACAAAGGGACTCTGTAGTGTAATAAACAATGTGACTCAGTAGTGTGAAAACCAATGTGACTCAGTAGTGTGATAAACATTGTGACTCAGTAGTGTGAAAAACAATGTGACTCAGTAGTGTGATAAACAATGTGACTCAGTAGTGTGAAAAACAATGTGACTCAGTAGTGTTTCTGGACCCCACGTGCCTGTATGCACTCCTGACAATGTCTGGGGTCCTGATGAGACGGTGGATGGTGTCCTGGGGGATCTCGTCCCAGACTTGGATCAGAGCATCAGTGAGCTCCTGGACAGTCTGGGGTGCTACGTGGCTCAATTGGATTTAGGTCTGAGGACCTTGAGGTGGGATCTGACTGTAATGTGTCTGACCACCGAGCCTGAACTGCAGGTTTGAATCTTACTGTAATGCAGTGAAGTCCAGTCCATAGAGCTGCTCCCAGAAGCTCATAGTCTCTGCATAGTAGCTGCCAGCCTGACAGGGCACCAGGCAGACAGTGGCCCCAGAGGGCCACATCATCCCGCCCTCTTTCAGCCAGCGGTCCCGGGACTGCAGCACAGACTCCACCATAAACTCATACTGGAGGACGGCAGACAGAGAACAGTCAATCAAACACCAGCAGCTGTATCAGACATCAAGACTAGGAGTGCTGGTCATGATGCAGTCATTTACTATGATTGAAAAGGCAAAACTGATCCTTGATCAGTTCTCTCATTCTCTCATACCCATACGCAAACACACACACAACTTGAGGCACAGTGTGAGCTCAGAAAAACAGAAGATATGAATTGAAGGTTCAGGATGTCAGAGGTGTTAGTGAAACGTGGTGTACCAGTAGACAGTCAGAGATGTTAGTGAAACGTGGTGTACCAGTAGACAGTCAGAGGTGTTAGTGAAACCTGGTGTACCAGTAGACAGTCAGAGGTGTTAGTGAAACCTGGTGTACCAGTAGACAGTCAGAGGTGTTAGTGAAACCTGGTGTACCAGTAGACAGTCAGAGGTGTTAGTGAAACCTGGTGTACCAGTAGACAGTCAGAGGTGTTAGTGAAACCTGGTGTACC
>JACXGJ010010119.1:0-22808 GCA_016801105.1 Esox niger | reverse complement strand
TGCCAGGGCAGCATGGTCTCCATCTGAGACAGGAACGTACAGCCGGTGGTTGAAAAACTAAGTCACTAGTCAGCTGTATCTGCCAGGGCAGCATGGTCTCCATCTGAGACAGGAACGTACAGCCGGTGGTTGAAAAACTAAGTCACTAGTCAGCTGTATCTGCCAGGGCAGCATGGTCTCCATCTGAGACAGGAACGTATACCCAATGGTTGAAAAACTAAGTCACTAGTCAGCTGTATCTGCCAGGTTACCCAACTGTGATAGACGCAACACAAATCCAGTAAAACAGTCCATTATCGACAAGATTCACCCACACCAGGATCCTACTTACCTTTCCATCAGGATGGGTAAAGACTTCCTGACTTGCATCTTGTTGACCTTTGACCTGAGTGTGCGGCTCTCCCTGTGGAAGAAAACAGTACATCCACACTGAAACACCACAGTGCTACTCAACCACAGGATGCACATCATATAAACCGTAATTAATGGCTAATTATATTGGTACCCAGCAGCGTAGAGAACTGTCACAGGTACTGGCACATGTCAGAAGGCCTATGGTTGGAACTTACAGGGGACAGATGAGGGGACGGGTCCTGACTCCTGGTCAACGTCGCCGGATGTCCCTCTGAGCGGAGACTTTGTGTGGGCCCGAGCGCTGGGTCGGACCTCTTCAGGATGCCCCGGATGGCGCCTGTTAGCGGTGATACAGAGTGGTCAGTAACATTTCCCCATTCAACTCTCTTTGAGAGCAGAGTTAATATCACGCTCAGCGTGGGTCAGCTCCTAGCATCTTGACCTGGGCGGCTGGGTTCAGGAGGGCTGCGTCTGGACGAGGCACCGCTGAGTGACACGCTGTTCCTCTCTGTTTCAGGACTCTGAACACACACAGACACACACACTGGGTGAGGGTCGCCTGCACAGCAAAGACTCGTCCGCCACCCATGGAACATCGACACGGGGAAATCAAGACGGCAGGTAGCAGAAAATCCGTGAACTCACTGTTGACTTGAGGCCCCTGGCTCCGAAGGCCACGCTGCCATCCGATGGTGTGGGTCCCTCCTTTTCTCTCTCCCTACGGTCTTTCTCTCGGTCGTAGTCCTCCCCAGTCTTCTTCCAGGTGCTGAGGCGCAGTTTTTCCAGTGCACGCACCTCATCTCTCAGGGCGCTGTTTTCTGAGCTCAGGGTGTCGATCTGCTGCCGGAGGCGGTTGTGTGTGGTCGACCAACGGCTCTCTCTCCGCTTCAGCTCCTCCTGCAGGGAACTCAGCTGTTGCTTCAGGGCCTGTGGGAGAGGGGACCCAGGTCAATTAGGGGTTACACGACCTCTTCATAATGTGTATGCTAAAGAGACGGGTCAACACCTGGATCTCGTCCCGCTCCCTCTTGTCCGGTATGGCTCTGGCTGCGGAGGCGTGCTTCTCAAACACTTTGCGTTCCTTCTGCAGCTTCTTGGTTTCCTCCCTCTTGAACTCCTCGATCTTTGCCAGCTCCTCGGCCTTCCGCTGCTCAAACTCTGCTCTCTCCTTCCTGTGAGAAACAAAATCAGTATTGGACACTTTAAAAGGCCCGGTAAAGCAAACATTGCAACCTACCTAAAAAACGAAAACTAAACGCGATATTTTGGTTGGTAGTTTTGCACTTCACGTGGATGTTGTGACATGTTTGTGATATCCAAGTGTTGTGCATATTAATGAGGACAACCTGAACTGTCTGAAGTTATAGTATTGTTATAGTTACTGGCTGTTATTGGGGATCCTATCTCGGTGGTTAATTATGCTACTTCCTTATCATTTGAACAATACCACAATTTGATGAGTTTACAGACACTTTGTTACCCCAAGTAACATTTTATCGGCAGAACATTGACAGAAAACCCGTAATTTGGACCAGAAATTACCCGAGGTTCTCCTGCGTCTTCTCATTCTCCCGTCTGAGTCGGGCCAGGGCGGCGTTCTCTGTCCTGAATCGTTCTATCTCCAGCTCCATCTCCACCAGCCTCTCCCTCAGCTGCCTGGACTGCTGCTGCTGGCCTGTACTCACAAAAGACAACCAAATGTTTTATCCCAGTGCCATCGGGCCAGGCTGTTACGGTTTTGTGCTCTTGTTTCTTACCAGGGGCCTCTTCCATCTTCCCAGGCTCTGGTTGAGGAGGGGACAGGGTCTTTGGCTTCAGAGAGGGAAACAGCCTGGCCATGAGCTGGGAGGTGGGTGGAGGCGGATCTATCTCCTGGTTGGCTGGTGTGATAACTGATACCCTATCCAGCTCCGCCCCTTTGGCCACAGCCACCTTTCTTTTTAGCATCCTATCTGGGGGTGAGGCGTCGTCCGCAAGGGTTGTGCGAGTGGGGCTGTTACCCATAGCGTCAACTCTTGTTTGGCTGTTGGCCTTAACTATGCTGCCAGCCTCCTCAAAGTCATTCCAGGTGTCATCGTCATCAAACACCAGCTGACCTTTGCGGCCCCCTTCTCCATCCTCCAATAGGGTGGAGCCGTCAAGGTCACTCTCCCCGGCCACCTCTGCCCTGCCTGAACTGCCCTCTCTGTCCTGATATGACCTCTTGTCGTACGGAGGGGTGGATGCTGGGAGCGGGTTTTCCCAGAGGTTGCTGGGAAATGTAGTTTGGTACGACGGCCTGACAATCTCCTTGCATTCCTCAGACTCTGAACCGCTGTGAAACGACATGTCAGAGATGTCCTCGTGTTGTTTGCTGCCACTCATCTCATCTTCCTCCTCCTCCACAATGGCTTGGCCGTTTCCCCAGATTCCAACCTCCTTTGCCATGGCTGTAGATACTGCTGGAGATTCAGACGAGCTGGTCCCGGCGCCTGGGCCATTTCCACCGGTGCCCCCACTGTGAAGCCCTTCAGGCAGTGAGGGTTTAGGAGACTTAATGGGAGTGGAGGAGAGGCGACGTGGCTGGTACCCCTTGCTGCTTTTAATGGGGTTCTGCTGGTCCAGTTGGAGCACCTGCATGTTTACATGGACATGAATGTTTTAGACACGAGTGGAACATGTCCGACACTTTGACGGGCTTCACAGTAGAGCCCAGATTTAAAACCACTCATTTTAAAGACAGATGAAAGATAAATGACACACCTTCATGACGAAGGACGAGTTTGAGGAGAAGGAGAGTTCCTCAGCCGCCTGCTCTAGCAGCTCAAACTCCCCCAGCTCCACACTCTCCTTCTGACGCTCACAGTCCCAGTGCTGAAGCTTCTCCTGGAACGACAGCTCAAAGGAATACTCGGGAACAATGTCCTGTTTGCCCTCCACTGATCCATCCGGGCTCAACGGACCCCTTCCGTTCCTCACCAGGCCTCTAGTCCTCGCCTCAGGCCCAAACTGCTTAGTTACAGCCAAAGGAGTTCCACTTCCGGGTTGAGAAGACCCAGCCAGGCTGTTAATAATCACTGAGTTAGGTCTCAGACAGCCAGGTGTCTCCATATTCTGTCTTTGGTGACTGCCCAGGACTCTGGGTTTCACTCCTGCTTTGCTCTCAGGTCTGCTATTGTCCACGGGGGATGAGCCAGCGTCCCTAGGCCTGTTCTCCTTGTTGACCACAGCAGTCTTGCGTTGAACGGGGGGACGTTGGCTGACCCTCTGAATTGGCTTGGGTTCTGAGGCCCAACGGGTGCTGACTTTGGCCTGGGGTTTGGGATCTTTTTGGGGTCTCCCCCTGTTGAGTGGAGGGGCTTTGCTTTTGTTAGTGAATCTGGAGAGGCCTTCCCCTCGCCTCAGGAAGGCTCGTTTAGTATTTGCCCTTGGGCTCACTAAGTCTGCTGCTTCTGAGTCCTATTGGGGTGAAGTGACAATTTTGCATGCTTACGAGTATCTCCAAAGACTATTAGCTGTTAAATGTGTCATGTGGTGTTGGCAAACTATCTTTTCAATCCACAGCCTATATTCAATCTACTGACAATAGGGTGGGTCACTGACCTGGCTCTGCTGGGCGCTCTTCAGTCGCTGTGCCTCCAGTCTCAGCTGTTCCTCCAGGAGCTCCTCAAACGTCTGCTTCTGTCCACCGATCCCTGGTTTAATGGGCCTAAAAAAAACACAGGATCACACACCCAGATTAGTTATTTCACATTCCGCCCTGTCAGTTCACAAAACACAGAGAAATTCAACACGTTTAAATGTTTCTGCCTGCAAATATGAAATTAAGGGTTTACCTGTCCCCTGAGTCTGGTTCAGTGTTATATTCTCTGCATGTCTGTCTGTCTCCAGTCACAGCGGCAGTAGAATGGGGGGATGAATTCACTTCATCCAACTCATCATCCCCATTGACATCCCTACTCAGCTGGTGATGTTCATATGGACTGCTCCAGGCATCTGTCCCTATTATAACAGAGTATAAGCCAAATCTGATATTTAAAAAATATATATATGTTTTGTTTCTTTTTTTAAATTACTTCAGGCTTCTTCTGAATGCTTTTCCTACCCAGTGTTTCATCCTGGTCCTTGCAACTTGGAGGCTGGAACGTGGGTAACCGTCTCCAGATTTGGGAAGACGCAGGCTCCTGTGGGGGGCCTATAGGGTAGCTCTGGCCTGCTTGGGGTCTGTCAGAGAGCGGGCAGCAATCTAACAGAGTGCCCTCTCTTGAGTCCACTCCGGTCATTGTGGAGGTCTCAATGGAATCTGTGGGAAATTGCAAAGTATTTTTGGAAATCATAGATGATAAATTTAACTGAATATACCTACTTAAGGTAGTAGGTATAAAGTAGAATATACCTACTATTAAAAGAAATGTAACTGAATATACCTACTCTATCCACCCTACTGAGTAATAACACAAAATGAACAGCTTGGTTGGAAACTGCCAGGAACCTCAGGACACAAAATCAACATGATTATTATGTGCTGATGTGATATGAACTGCGAACCTCTGGATTTTCATGATTCTACATGTTGTTGCGACTCAAAAAAATGTTAGACACAAATACACAGATACAGCGAACCATTGAAAAAAAAAATTGTTACAATATCAGTAGACAATATGACAATGTATCTTTATTGACAAATTTCCCCTGACAGTTGAATAGTGTGTGTTTTCAGTACCTGTGTCATTCGGTTGGGCTACATTCACCATGCCCAGGAGCCTCTGTTGTTCCTCCTGGAGACGGACCAGCTCCTCGAGCTGGTGTGCTTTCAGTTGCTCCTGCATGTGTTGCTGCCACTGCCTTAGCTGAAACACAGCACAAATAGTACAAACGATCAGTGCCTCAGCTGAAACACAGCACAAACAGTATGAATGATCAGTGCCTCAGCTGAAACACAGCAAAAACAGTACAAATGATCAATGCCTCAGCTGAAACACAGAAAATACTGTAAGAATAATCCCATTAGTTCCTGCCAAAGCAGAATCTACTCTTCTTGATGTTCACAAAAAACTAAAAACTGAAAATATTAGACCTGAACAAATGTAAAATACATCTAAAACCATGTGTGTTCGTTGTGTGTTTGTCTCGTTCACAGTCTTTGTAGTGTCATAACTTGTTTTGTCGGTCTTTTGAAGGTAATTTCATTTTGGTTTGAGTAATTGAGTACATTTTACATTTTACTTGGGTTCCTGCTATCCAACATTAGATATAGCGGCCCATCTAGCTAGCACTAACAAGCCATATTCAAACAGTATTAATAGTCTTTTATGAAGTCACTGAATACAGGTTTCTTACCTGTTGGAGTTTGAGCATCAGTGGTAAGTCCTGAGACTGTCCCATTAACTTCTCAACACTGTTCATCTCGACAGGTAACGTCGATCCTTGAGACGCAGACATCTGCATTGCTGCAAATGGTCTGTCAGACACAGTCATATCCCCTGGCTGCTGTTTCTGTTGGATACATTCTTCCCTGGAATCGGCATCATGGATGAGGGACCTGACACTGAGGCAACTGCTGCTACTGGACACAGGGAGGGGGACGAACTGGGAGGCAAAGGAGTCATCCACGCCCCGGGACCCCCAGATAGTGCTTTGTTGAAGAGATTCAGCCAGGTCCAGGGACGGGTTCAGGATTACCCCAGCACGGGAGCTGCTCGGTATCCATTTAGCCAGGAAGTTTGTTTGGGACTGCTGAGCCTGCAACCCAGCGGGAGATGACATGACAATGTTCTCCAGACAGGGCCTATCCAGAATAAAGGCAGATTTTAGTGACAGGTCAATAGACCCAAAGGGGCCATATTAAAATAACATTAAGGTCGTTTATTCTGTGCTGCTTACATTAATGAGCGCGCACATTTCCTAACTTTCAAAAAATACGTCCCAATAAATACGGAGCAGTCCTACAAACTTGAGATCAAGCACAGAACGCAACTATTTTAGTTGGTTAACAGTGCATGCCACATACACGGTGTGAAGCTTCAACAACAGAAAATTACAGTTAAAGTACTGTTGTTAGCAACAGCTCGCCAATGTAGAGTACTGTACGTACAAGTAGTCTCTTGC
This sequence comes from Esox niger, assembly GCA_016801105.1. NCBI lineage: Eukaryota > Metazoa > Chordata > Actinopteri > Esociformes > Esocidae > Esox > Esox niger. Next base: position 16,367 of record JACXGJ010010119.1, on the reverse strand, counting down.
ATTTCCATTTCATTTCACTGCAAGAAATTGTAGATCCCTGAGTTGTAGTAACGTCATATATATTCATAAATAGATATAAAAAAAACTAAAAGAACGAATGAAAATGGTTTGCTGGCTATAGCAGCTTCAGCACAGTACAGTAGTGTAGGCTATTCCCGGCCACACTGCATTGACAACGCCTAGGGAGTTATTGCTATCGTTAGTATATTCAACTAGTTAGCAAAAACTTGCAACACGGTTTGACCATTGTAGGTAAGCTATATAAAAGTTATCATTTGGAGTTACAATGACAAATACATACGTTACATAAAATAGGTACCTCGTTTACAGGCGACAAGTCCACGTATTTTCGTATTTTAAAGACACACAAGAAATGGGAGTTTCGAAGCGTAGCGCCATAACAAAACAAAGCCCGCGAGAGAGAATAGTTAAGCGCATTGCATTGTTGGTAATGTAGTATCTGAAGTTTGTGAACTGTCTAATCCGGAAGTTGTTTTCAAATTATTTTCTGATTGGTCGATTATACGTTCTGAAAGGTTCAAAACTATTTCTTCGGTATATTTCTTTGAACACATTTTAGCGTCTACCTGAATTATTTTATATAATAATGGAGATAGTATTGTGCAATACTCATGGTAAATATTTATAGCTTTTCCCTTGACAACATCCAAGTGTTGTATTACGTGGTTAATCTGTGCCTGAAGAAAAGATGTGCTTTAATGAAACTCATGCTATCTTGCATGTTTTGCTAGCTAGCCAGACAATTTAGCCGGTTAGGAACATAGTCTGTTCAATAGAACATAGCTCAGTTATGTTCTCCTATCTCTTTTTGTCTGTTGTCGGGGAGATATAATGTGAGCCATTTGCCAAATAATAATGATAATATCAGTGCTAATAATAACAAGGCAGATAGAGTAAGATAAACAGGAGTTTTAAAGTAAATTGTGTAACGCGTGTTTTTGATTATCTGTTAACTTGTACACACTAACCAGGCAGCACATGCATGCTAAAGACAGGAGTGAAAGAAGGGCCAAATAAGGGTAAAAGCTTCTACGTGTGTGGGGACCGTCAACAAGTTACTCCCTGTGATTTCACTCAAGTGGCTAAGTAAGTGATCGCCTGTCAGTTTATTGAAACATGCTTTTCTTTACTGTTGTCCTGAAGACACCAACGCTGACCTACCGAGACATGACAGTGTCTAGCGTTTAATTGCAGTGCTGTGAAAAAAATCCAGTCGTGAGGATAACAGCTTGTTTAGAGAGGTGGAAAAAGGAATGGCAAGAATTATGTAAGCTAACAGGCAAGCCAAAAACAGGCACATAATTCTGCAGTGCAGTGGCCTGTGCAGAAATGACACTGGGTTCCCCTCTTATCAGTAAAACAAGCTAATCAAGAAATCAACACTAATGGACAACAGTGATACATATTTGCCAGGCTTTATAAATCCCAGTTTTGGTTGTGTCATGCTAAGGACCTTCAGAAGTTGGACCCTGTCCTGCCTGGTGTCAATGGGACAGGCTGGGAGTGTTGTGGGAATTTTTTCCTGAAACACACTAGGGCCCTTGCACATTTTTCATTCATTTTCAGTAGTGTACTCTACTTTCAGATAGACAGGTAATGTCTCAAAATGGTTCCAATAACATGACAGAGAGTTTAGTTAACTTGAGTGGCCACATACTCCAACCTTTGCAAGCACATTTGGGATAAAATGGAATGGGGCTGTTCGCAGCATGAATGTACCACTTTCCAATGTGGAGCAACAGTGGTATCCCTAATAATTAGCATTTATCAACATCCCTATGAAATGTTTGACACCCTGTAGAGTAAAGGCATTATTTAAGATAGTTCTGGATGCAAACGTGGATTTGACCCAGTACTAGATGGGTGTACCTTCTTTACCCTAAATGGCCATCAAGTGTACATCCCAACAGCTATTGGATGGTAGCATCCTCTGAAGACCTCTATGAAATTACACTTGACCTAAGCAACAGTAATACTGTAATATGACTTGTCTGTTAATGGCTCTCTTCAGTATCCCATCCTCCCATTGCCTGCTTCATGAGGATTCTATGGTGGAACTCCAGAGTCTCATTCTCAGTCAGCAGCAGCAGGCCTACAGGTCTGTAAATATGCACATTCTCACGGTTCGCAAGCTGAGATACATTATCCCAGGAAATGTTACGCACAAACTTATGTGTAAACATTTTTTGTGCACAAATACTGTTGGTTTACATGTTAGCATGTCGTGTTTATAAGTGTATATGTGTGTTGTGGTGTAGAGGATGACTTCCGTATGTTTTAATGACTTAAACCAAAAAGATACTGTGCTGCAGTGATAATGGCCCTACTTGCAGTTTTTTACTTTCACTGGTTCAGTTAGGAACATAAAAGCTAGACAGTCAAGAAGCACTAAAAGTGGCATAATACAAAAGTATGACAACAAATGTTTTGCTTATTGTGTCATTTAAGGGCCTAGTTAAAAATCTGATTCTGTCTCTGAGGGAGAATTTGTCACTGCTGCTTATAACAATAGCTGTGGTATACTGTTTGTGTCGATTTTCTTTACAGGTTGTACTACCGGTGTGTATCGGGAAAGAAAGCAGGTCAGAGGTGGTGTGGTAATATTCCCTGGACTGCGGTAAGCACCTCTATCTCCTGGTAATGCTGAACGTTTGGTATACATGGCCCAGGCCCTTCTTCATAGCTTATTAGAGTAATAGCAAATATTTTGTTAAATCTGACCAATAAAAATATGTTACTAATGCTCCACCCTTCCAGCCACACACAGAGAAACGCAGCCCATTGGCTGACAGACAGCTTCAGCCCTCCAGCCTGCCCCCAGAGAGAAACCCCTTTAAGGCCTCTGGCAAGAAAGACCAAACCTCAGAGTGGAGGAGATTACAAGATGGAGAGAGACGAGGGGATGAGGGGCAAGGAAGGAAAGAGAAAGGAGACAATGAAAAATGTCACAAGAGTGGAGGAACAGAAAGAGAACATGGCCGAGCTGTGGAGGAGGAGAAGACTAGTCCTGTTGAATGTTGGAGAGACAAACAGCTTCCAGCAGGGATGAGGGTAAAGAAGAAAGTCTCAGATGAGGAGAATAAGAAAAGTTCTGAACCATCACCTCACGAGAAGGTAAAGACTGCCAAGGAGATGAAAGACCAAACCTCAAGCAAAGAGGTCCCCAGACAGGCTGAGAGAAACACTAGCCCCAAGACCCAGGATACAGAAGACACACACAAAGCCTCAAAGGGTTGTCATGCGGACCCCTCACTGGAACCACCTAACAAGGGCCTCAAGGATTCTGAAAGGCATGCTGGGAAAAAAACAATCCCAGGCAAGAAGAGCAGCGTGTCAGATGTAAGTGGCATTAGTTCTAAAGACACCCAGCAATCTAAGAGCACAGAAAAGACCAAATCTCCAATCCCTCAGTATGAGGAACCAGCTCAGCCAGTTTCCACTCCAACATTCAAACATAAGGAGACAGACAAAACAACTGCTTCATCACATCCAAACTATGGCGAATCCCACCGTGCTAAGCCCAGTGATGATGATGATGATGATGATGATGATGATGATGATGACGAAGTCCAGTTTGTGTCGGTGCAGCCAGGCACAAAGACAACTTCTCCAGCAATGGCCCCAGTCCAGAAAACCCTGACCTCCTTCCCAGGATTCCAAACTGCCTCTCAGGTCAAAGGTCAGCAGGAGGACCCCAGAGCCCGGCACAACCAGCTCACTGCCCAGCTCAGACAGAAGAAGGTGCGTATATGCATGGAAATACAGCCATTTACATATATGTGTATTAAGGACTGGTCTGACACAGTCAATGTAAAGTATTGGAGTTTATTTTCAAAGTGTTACATGGTTAACTTAAATTCTTCCCTCAGGCCACACTGTCTGTGGTGAATGTCTCGGCTTTGCCTGATAAAGGAGAGAGGTTGAAGAGCCAAGTCAAAGAGCTAGAGGATGCACTGGAGTCTTTGTGTCTCGCTACTGAGCCAGGTAAGACCCTAGCTAGATACTAGACCTTTGCAGATTGTCATTGTAAGGAGATCAACCGTTTTGTTTTTGACCTGTCTGCTTTCAGAGCTCCTGTGTGGTGAGGGTAATGTGATAACGACGGCCGCCCCAAGCCAGACCAACCCGTTCAGCCGCCCAGGGGGAACTGTCCACCTGCCTGTCGCTCCCCCACCCCTCCAGCACCAGGCCTCTGCTAACTCACTGGGGTTGCAGTTCAGCCAGGGTTACACCCCCAATTATGGAGGTACAGAACCGGGTCGGGCACGCTTCATGTTTGAACAGTCGATGGACATCGGGAGGAAACGGGGAGGGTTCAGACAGGGATTGACCCCTGGTCTCAGTGGTTGATGTGTGCTTGGACTTCTAGACTGTTGGCCCTGCACACCTTCTGGATTTCTCATTGCTGACTATTTCTTAAAAATTCTGTTTCTGAACAAGACATTTCCCATTTGTTCCTTTGTCCCGTCAGTAGTTGGATATTGTCAGGTGTCCATTCTCCCTCAGTAAGTTAGTAGTTAGATATATCCGTTCTCCCACAGTTACTCCCCCCCGCCCGTCTTTGTCCATCAGACCCCCAAAACCAGGCGTTCTATGGAGGCAGGATGACAGAGAACCGCCTGCTAGCGGTGAAGAACGCCACCTCCGAGGCCATCAACCACCTCCACAGCTCCCTGGAGACATGCCCTGACCCAGACGCTGAGGCTTCAGATCCCAAAGGCATCAAGGTGGGACTGCTACACACCAGGGTTGGGCTCACTTTGGGGAATACACTTATATTCCAGTTCAACTTTTGGATTGACTGGAATGCATATCAAGTTGACTTAACTGTTATTGCATTGTCTATGGGCTGTAATTGTGTTGAGATGATTGTAATTGGTCAGGTACCTCTGCTGGCCCACCAGAGAAGAGCACTGGCTTGGCTGCTGTGGAGGGAGACCCAGAACCCCTGTGGAGGAATCCTAGGTAACGTCTCTGTGGATGTTGCAGTAGTACCAGTGGTTTTGTAAGATGTTTGGAAACATTCAGAAGATGTGTCAACATTTGCCCTCCAATCCTCAGCTGATGACATGGGCCTGGGAAAGACCCTCACCATGATCGCTCTTGTTTTGGCCCAGAAGAAGAAGAGGAAGGAGGAAGAGGAAAAGGAGGAAGAGAGAGACACTAAACTGACCGTCTGGCTCTCCAAAGATGGTCATAAAAAATGCATCTTCAATTATAAGTAACCCAACTTGAATCTAATGTAAAAGATTATTTTGTCAAATATATTTCCACTCCCCTTTTGTGTTGCAGACTCTGGTGTGGTGGCGTCTCAGGGTACTCTGATCATCTGCCCTGCCTCCCTGGTGCATCACTGGAAGAAGGAGATCGAGAGACATGTCAAGAGCAGCCTTCTCACTGTCTACCTGTACCACGGGCCCAACCGCCAGAAGAGCGCCAAAGTGTAATACACGCACACACACGCGCACACACACACACACACTCCCCTGTTTCTTTGACTTCAACACACTTCTGTAACTTATAAGTCTTCTGTGCTAGGCTGGCTGAACATGATGTGGTGGTGACCACCTACAGCCTGGTCTCCAAGGAGGTCCCTGTCCAGAAGGAGGATGCAGAGAAGCCCAGCAAGGACTCTGAGGATGTGGTGAGCAGACACACACACACACACACACACACACAGGGGAGCCATGTGAAATGTGTTCAGGGTTCTGATATCCCCTCCCTCTCCCAGCCATCAGGCCTGCATCCCCTGATGCGGGTGGAGTGGGCCCGTGTGGTACTGGACGAGGCCCACAACATCAAGAACCCTAAGGTGCAGACCTCCATGGCTGTGTGTAAGCTGAGGGCCAAGGCCCGGTGGGCTGTTACTGGGACCCCCATCCAGAACAACCTGCTGGATATGTATTCCTTGCTTAAGTAAGGACATTCATACATTACTCTTTATAACTTAGGCCCAACAGTGGGAGTGGGGATGTGAGCTTGGTTCGTTTTGATATTTTTCTTCAAACAAAAGGGAATGTAAAAAATGAAAAAGGTTTGCTGGTGACCAAAACAAAAGCCGAAGGCCATGTTGAGTAGTTTCTGATGGGGATCCATTGAACGATATATTATGATGAGCTCTAATAGAAACCCACTATAGATGCCCACTACATTTACCTCAGAGAAGACAAAATAAAATGTAAAGCCCGCCTCAAATTAGGATTGGTCGTTATAAACAAAATGGAGCTAATCAAACAGGAGTTTTTCTCTGAATCTCGCTGAAGCACTCTGTCAAAATAAAAATTTGAATTTGATATTCAGTACAACTGCGTTAACTCTTAGAATTGATTCAGAGTGAAGAGGGATTAAATGCATACAAGACGTGTCAAACCGTTGATGAAGATCGGGGGCTGCCTGGGGGGGATCTGCTTTACATGACCAATCACAATGTAGATTCTTCATAATGTAACATCTGCCCGACAGGTTTCTGCGCTGTGCCCCGTTCGATGAGTACAAACTGTGGAAAACCCAGGTGGACAACGGCTCTAACAGAGGAGGCGAGAGGCTCAACATCCTGACCAGAACCCTGCTGCTCAGACGTACCAAGGACCAGATGGACTCCTCTGGGAAACCGCTGGTACTTGACACACACACACACACACACACACAGTCTGTAGCACATCTTTTTAGTTGAGTTGATTTCCTCCATTTTCATTCCAGGTGAATCTGCCAGAGAGGAGATCTGAGGTGCATCGCCTGAAGCTGTCTGAAGATGAACAGTCGGTTTACGATGTGGTGTTTGCACAGTCCAGGTAAAATCCATGTCTGACTTAGTATCTGGAACTACTGGGTTGTGTGGTGATTAAACTGCTGCTTGTGATCTCTTGAGTTCAGTTTCTCTGCACTCTGTCTAGGTCCACTCTCCAGAACTATCTAAAGAGACATGAAGGAGACAATGGTAAAAAGGGAGATAGCTCTAATCCATTTGATAAGGGTAAGATGTTAAACTGCTTTCTATTTTATATAATTTGTAAGGGAAAAGGTTCATGAACATTTATGGAATTTATAAAATGTTGTCTTCCAGGCCAGGAAATGTTTAGTCACCAAATTCAAGAAGTAATGTAAATGTGTATAATAACTTCAGCTAATTTAACACAATTTGACTTATTGGTCAGGATTGTAATATTACACTAATCTGTGCGCAAATTACCTGTATATATGCTCGTTGGCTGTTGCTCAAGAAGAGGAAGATCTTTATAGCTGCATGTAGGCATAATTAACCTGAAATACATCGGGGCAAAAAAAGTATTTAGTCAGCCACCAATTGTGCAAGTTCTCCCACTTAAAAAGATGAGAGAGGCCTGTAATTTTCATCACAGGCACACTTCAAATATGAGAGACAAAATGAGAAAAGAAAATCCCGAAAATCACATTGTAGGATTTCACAATTAGAATGTGTGACTTGTGTCCTTTTTACCAAATCATATGAATCAGTCCAGCAATTATTTTTGGACAAAAAAACGATTTGCTTTTAGTGTGGGTTTTGTTCAAATACAGTGATAATGTAATTCCAATCAAAATAATAACTTTTAAATGAAAACAATTAAATGAAGCCTTTCTGTTGATTTAATATCAGGCTCCTGTAGTTGATTTGGGCAACCAAATACCTGCTGTTCATCCTGTAAAGCAAACTCTGGGTAGTAAAGATAAATATCACTGAAGTGAAAGAGGTGCATTTCTTAAAGAGGTGTGTGTGTGTGTGTGTGTGTGTGTGTGTGTGTGTGTGTGTGTGTGTGTGTGTGTGTGTGTCTGTGTCTGTGTCTGTGTCTGTGTCTGTGTCTGTCAGTGGCCCGTGAGTTCGGTGTATCCCAGCCAGACCATGGGTCATCCTCCCAGCAGTCCCAGGGCCCCACTAGTGCTGTTCATATCCTGTCTCTACTGCTCCGACTCAGGCAGTGTTGCTGCCACCTGTCTCTGTTGAAGAAGGTAACCGGGCTGTGCTGCTCGCTGTTAACTCTGGGATCAATGGACGAGGAGAGGTTACATATATGGGTGTTGGCTCTATGTCCTACTGTGTGTCACGCTTCGTAGCCTCTGAGTCCGTTATGAGTCTTACACACATTCTCTGTAGTCCCCGAGTCAGTTCAGTCTTACTGTGTCATTCTCTGTAGTCTCCGAGTCAGTTCAGTCTTACTGTGTCATTCTCTGTAGTCTCCGAGTCAGTTCAGTCTTACTGTGTCATTCTCTGTAGTCTCCGAGTCAGTTCAGTCTTACTGTGTCATTCTCTGTAGTCTCCGAGTCAGTTCAGTCTTACTGTGTCATTCTCTGTAGTCTCCGAGTCAGTTCAGTCTTACTGCGTCGTTCTCTGTAGTCTCCCAGTCAGTTCAAAGTCTTACTGTGTCATTCTCTGTAGTCTCCGAGTCAGTTCAGTCTTACTGTGACATTCTCTGTAGTCTCCGAGTCAGTTCAGTCTTACTGTGTCATTCTCTGTAGTCTCCGAGTCAGTTCAGTCTTACTGTGTCATTCTCTGTAGTCTCCGAGTCAGTTCAAAGCCTTACTGTGTGTCTTGGGTTCTGTTTGTCTTATCTTTAAAGACCCTGGATTCTTCAGAGCTGCAGGGGGATGGAATCACCCTCTCCCTGGAGGAGCAGCTCAACGCCTTGTGCCTGTCTGCAGACACCTCGGGGCCCGACCCCAAAGCAACAGTGTCCCTGAACGGAAGCCGATTTGCCTCAGATCTATTTGAGGACACCCATGAGAGCACTAAGGTGGTATCTACTGCCGCCTGTAGACTTTTATGTATCTGTGTTTGTCGGGTTGTCCTGTTCATGTACATTATCATTCTGTGTTTGTCGGGTTGTCCTGTTCATGTACATTATCATTCTGTGTTTGTCGGGTTGTCCTGTTCATGTACATTATCATTCTGTGTTTGTAGGGTTGTACTGTTCATGTACATTATCATTCTGTGTTTGTCGGGTTGTCCTGTTCATGTACATTATCATTCTGTGTTTGTAGGGTTGTCCTGTTCATGTACATTATCATTCTGTGTTTGTAGGGTTGTCCTGTTCATGTACATTATCATTCTGTGTTTGTCGGGTTGTCCTGTTCATGTACATTATCATTCTGTGTTTGTAGGGTTGTCCTGTTCATGTACATTATCATTCTGTGTTTGTAGGGTTGTACTGTTCATGTACATTATCATTCTGTGTTTGTCGGGTTGTCCTGTTCATGTACATTATCATTCTGTGTTTGTAGGGTTGTACTGTTCATGTACATTATCTAGTACCGTTTTCATTCTCTACTTCACTTCCTTGTTTCAGATTGCTGCTATTCTCAAAGAGCTGAAGGAGATCCGTCAGAATAGTGAAGCTCAGAAAAGGTAAAACCTTACATCTGCCTAATTCAGACTAATAATTTAAATATGAAGTAAATCAATTGAAATGTATCTGGCATTGGATGTACTGGGAATGGATTAATCTTCAAGATGCCCGAGGAGACATCTTCACGTTACAATCATATTTAGCACATTTGTAGATATTTACCAATATTTTTTATGTTTACATTTTTTGTTGGACTACAGGTTATAGAATATGTTATGAATCCTTTTTCACGCTATAATTATCATTGAGTGTCTGTCTGTCAGTGTTATCGTGTCCCAGTGGACCAGCATGCTTCAGGTCGTGGCTGTCCATCTGAAGAGAATGGGCCTGAGCTTCGCTGTCATTGACGGCACGGTCAACCCCAAGCGTCGCATGGACCTGGTCGAGGAGTTCAACACCAAACCCAAAGGACCACAGGTCATTTATAGTTAATGTTGGCCAAAAATTACCTGTGGCCTTTAAATCCAGTGTAATGGCATTTCCTTTACACAGCGGCCTTCTGTTTGGATTGCCTAGGTGATGCTTGTGTCTTTGTGTGCTGGAGGTGTGGGCATTAACCTGATTGGAGGAAATCACCTCTTTCTCATGGACATGCACTGGTGAGACACAAACACACACACACACACACACACCTCCCATCAGCATCTGAGCGTTCTTTACTGATTTTTATTGGCTGCTGTTCTGATAGGAACCCAGCTTTGGAGGACCAGGCCTGCGATCGCATCTACAGGGTGGGCCAGCTCCGAGACGTCACCATCCACAGGTAGTGACATGCTCCCCTGCCCACAGCTCAGACTGTACCGGGGTACAGCTGGGCAATGACAACAAAACCCACTGAGTAGAGATGACTGCTGATGTGATGGATTGTGTGTGTGACCCGTCCTCCTCCCGGCAGGTTTGTTTGCGAGGGCACGGTGGAAGATAAGATTTCCACCCTGCAGGAGAGAAAGAAGGAGCTGGCCCAGAAGGTGCTTTCAGGGACAGGGGCATCCTTTACCAAGCTCTCCCTGGCTGACCTCAGGGTCATCTTCGGTGTCTGACAACCAGGAAGTACAGTGGGAGGCGGGACCAGGGTAGTAAAAGTGCCCAATTACAGGAAATCAATGGTTTGTCATATTTGTCAGAGTTGTTATTGGCTCAAATTCAGCATATTGACACTAAGGTGTGTGTCACTCTGGCAGATGTTTCGCTCGCTGGTGTTCTGAGTGCTGTTTTTCATTGTCACACAGTGTTGGCTGATGTAGTTGTCACTACATTGCACTTTAATACCATCTGGTGGCAATTCTCAGAGCCTCAGGCCTATAAAGAGTGTTCTGTTGGCCTGAAAGCCAGGGCCTGTTTTACATACTGTGTTGCAGGAATTATGAGAAAAAACATCTGTTACTTGTTGGATAGGTCACCATGTCCTCTGTCTCTATGCTGGGTCCAGTTGGTGATTGTCCACATTTCTTAAATTATTTCATGTAAACGCTTTATTTTGTTGTCATTGTGTCATATTTTAAAATATTGAAATAAAATTATTTACTGATGTTGATCAAATGGCTAATAAATGGTCTCATTCTTTGGCAACGCCAAATGCATTTTTCCTAAATATTTTTTGGCAGATTGAATGAATATCAAAACATACAGTTAAAGTAAGTATTTATCCTAGACTTGTACATAAAATCAAGGTTGTTGAAATATCTCCATGGTTATTTTGTGTGTTCTGAACAAATTAAATAATTAAGATCGGCATTGTATGTGCCGTTATCTGGATATATTTACTGTGGGGTTGCTGTGGTGAAGCTGGGCCTGAATTATGGATTTCAGGATAGAAATGTTCATGTCTTCATTGGGCAAGTATTCCTTATTTCAGGAGTCAAATTAGGCCTAACTTATAAGTTGTAAAGCATAGATCAATCACATTGTAGTGACTTCAGAATAGCATGGACAAAATCATTGAGGATCATGTATACATCTTAATCTCCACCAATGCGATGGGAAGTCTGGGACTTCTGTGAATGGTTTTTAAATCTCCCAATTTTAGCTTAATGTGCAATGTTACTGTTTTTGCAGAATCTGAGTAGAATCGCTATCAGACATCAGATAATCAGATAGCCATGAAAATCTAATATAGAAAATAGTGGCTTTGGTGAACAATCAGCACATCAATGACGGTACACAATATTCTGTTATGGTTTGAAAGTGACCCTTTTACAACCAGTGTAAAACAGCACTGAATGCATCTTCATGGACAACATGTTGTAAGTTTCTCTGTCTTTCCAATCGAGATGGTAATGAGGATAGCCGTGCTTGATATTTGTAGCAAGTGAACGTTTAATGCAAAAATGATCATGCTAACACCCTCAGTTCGTGTTCATTTTGAACACTGAGCCACGAAGAAATGGGCGTGCAGTGTTGACGGGTATTCCTACTGATCTGTACCAGGAACAGGAAGTTTATGCTCCCAACTCGCTTGTGAGTAGCATTGTCATATTTTCTTAAATACGCGATATAACCACCACCGACAACTTCTTGGGTTGAAGGTAAAAATAGTTACGTGTTTTCTTTGCCGGTTTAAGAATGTAGAACTGTTGACTAGTGCCACCAATTCAATTGCAGCTAATTTTATCTGTCAGAAGTTGTTGCCCACGAATGGCTTTATGTCATTTATGTCATATTTTTACGATGTTTTTGCATGCTTTTTACATATTAATAACGTTCTTTATGCCAAATGGAACGTTATTATCATTCCACTTCCATGTATATGTTTTTTGATACGTAATATGTCGTAATAATACGTTTTCGTAGTAATAATTTGTTTATCTCATTTTACAGACATGGCTCTGTTTGACAACTGTTTTGTGGTTTTGGATCTGAAGAATGTGCCTTACAAGGAGAAGAACAAGCTGAAGCTGGCCATAATAGAGAATGGAGGCATAATATCCTATGTGGTCAATAAGCAGGTCTAGTTCAGCCCAACTCCAAATCACTTGAATATTTAATTTGCAGATTAAATATCCAGATTATGGTCCTTTTAGATTTCAGTTGTTGAGCATGGAAGTATTTGCAAATGGCAACACATGACAAGACTAATTGGAATGTAAATGAAGTTAGAAACACATATGTCAATATTCTACTGAGATGTAAAATGTGGAAGTATAATTAATCTGGCTTTTTTAAACAGGATATGCCACATATTAATGGAAAGAATGATAATATCATTTCAAAATGTAGACTAAAAGATGAGTTAATGCCAATGTATTCTGGTTATGGCATAATGACCATGCCCAGCACAGAGCAGTGCAAATCTGCTAAAAACTGTCCAGGTTGGGGGCGTTGTACAAAGTTAGCTTGACGCATTGCCATTTATTAACAAGAGTTTCAGATTAATTCCCATTTAAATTCAAATATGACACTAGCACTGTTAAGTATTTTGGAGTTATTGATGCTTTCATTCTTCCTCCCTCTCATTTCTTTTCTCCACCCACCTCTATACCCCACAGTGCACTCTGATAGTGACAACCAGTTTGTCCAGTCTGAGCTCCAGCCGGGTGCGGAGTGTGGAGAAGTACCAGACTCCAGTAGTAGGAGTGGAGTATGTGTCACGCTGCCTGGAGGAGGGAGTCCTGCTGCCTGTAGAGGAGTACTGCCTGGACCCCATTCCCTCTTCCTCTCCCATCCTCTTCATTCCCAGACCTCACTCTCCTTCTCAGTCAGGTATGAAACATTTCCCTGTTTAAGTCAGGGACAACCTATTTCTTTCCCGTTTCAGTCAGGGACAACCCATTCCTTTCCCGTTTCAGTCAGGGACAACCCATTCCTTTCCTGTTTCAGTCAGGGACAACCCATTCCTTTCCCGTTTCAGTCAGGGACTACCCATTCCTTTCCCGTTTCAGTCAGGGACCACCTACTCCTTTCCCGTTTCAGTCAGGGACAACCCATTCCTTTCCCGTTTCAGTCAGCGACAACCCATTCCTTTCCCGTTTCAGTCAGGGATAACCCATTACTTTCCCGTTTCAGTCAGGGACAACCCATTCCTTTCCCGTTTCAGTCAGGGACAACCCATTCCTTTCCCGATTCAGTCAGGGACAACCCATTCCTTTCCCGTTTCAGTCTGGGACAACCTATTACTTTCCCGTTTCAGTCAGGGACAACCCATTACTTTCCTGTTTCAGTCAGGGACAACCCATTCCTTTCCCGTTTCAGTCAGGGACAACCCATTCCTTTACCGATTCAGTCTCTGCCACTTTTCTAAGTTCAAATGTGCTTTATTGGTGAAAAGATATGCAATATTACACAATATATTATAGCCAAAACTATGTAGAACGTAGGCGTGGAAAAGGACCCAAAAGGAACCTGTGTTCATATTTCATCGTAAATTATGGACAATTTCTTCCTAAGTAATATTCAAGCAACTTCTTTACTGTCCATTTCAGACACCACCACTTTCTTTGCGTTCAATGTTTGGGGTGTGCATATTTTTTATGGAAGGCGTTTAGCTCCACATCACAAATCAGAGCAAGGCGTTGTCATCCATGAGCTTGCTTCTCTGACACAATTACCAGCGGGAATGTCTCTGGCCATGTGAGGTGTTCACTGTCAGTCAGAGATTATACACGGTCATGTTGGTATAAAAACTGTTTAGATTCCTTTAAAAACTAACTTTTTTCTATGGAGCATGGGACATACTGGGTGTTGTTAAGCAGGGGACAAACACTGTTGTCCATTGCGATCTAGGACCAATAACTCCCAAAGTAAACAGTTACTGGCCAGATTGCTTTAAACTATTTAGCACAGTACCATCGGTTTGGTCGGATCATTCATCTTTATGTAAAAATGTACCTGGAATGCCTCTACAAACAGAGCAAGGCTCTATAATCTTGAATGATTCTTCTCTGACACCATCACAATAGGGCTGCCTCCATAGATACAGAATCTGATATGTTGTCTATAGGCGTCTCCCGCGGTTCCCACCACGCTGACTCATTTACCCTGAGTTCATGGTTCATTTGAAAGACTTCGGCTTACAGTTGTCTTGATAATGGACAGTGTGTTTGTGTGTTATCGCATGTGTTGTCGAGTGTGTTACAGATCCTCGTTTGTCAGAGGTGTGGGCCGTTTGTGGATGTTCAACTTAGTATCTGTACTTTGACTTGGGGTTTGTGCTCTCTTTGTGTTCTGTGTGTTTGAAGTATTGATGGTGACAAGCCCCTCGGCTGCAGAGCAGAAGTCTGAAGTTCAAACCCTGGGCCAAGTCAAAAGGGAGGGAGATCAGAAAAGAACAGGAACATACCTGAACAAACTCAGGTGGGGACCTACTAACTAAACATCTCACGTGTGAATAACTGCTCGACTACAAGTCATACCTTTCCCTAATGTACATGGACTGTCATGCATTGGTGTGAATAAAGCCAGATCTCTTTCAGCCAAAAGTCCTTCCTGTTAACTCTATCCCTGTATCTGTCCAATAAAGCATCAAAAAATGAATGACCATTTTCATAAAGCAGCTGTAGTACGTGACTGGGATGTGTCTCCTTTTAGAGTATACACTGAAAACGACCCGGATATCCCAACCTATCCTGCTCATTTTCATGTGGCCAAATATTCTATCTATCAAAAGGTAACCCCGCCCACCAGAAATCACACATAGTACATTGAACCCACATCAACATTCAGTCATGTTGTGTTCAGTGCTTTCTGTACTTTTAATGTGTGTGTGTGTGTGTTTCTCCTGCCTGTGTTTTCCAGGCTAACTGCAACACATGGTCAGTGGTGGAGCTTCAGAGTAGCAGAAGAGAGGCGGGACAGCAGCTGTACCGTGTGGTGAGGTATTGGAGGGAGGAACATGCTGCTCAGGTGAGCTTCTGTCTTCATAGTCACTGAGTAACTGGTTATTAACTAGTTATGTGACGTACGACCCAATTAAAACCCAACTTTCTTTGTTAGGGTGAACTTCTGTTTACTAGTGTGTCTGTCCATCTGTCAGTCAGCAGCCATGCAGGACAAACAGGTGTTCCCCTCCACCTCAGAGGAGGCTGTGGAGGTCTTCCAGTCTCTCTGCAACGAGCTGCAGGTCAAAGGTCTCACTCAGTCAACGGCCCTCCCTCCAGGGGTTCTGGACCTGGGCTCTGCCAACCTGCACCAGGTCAGGAACTCCGCCTCGCCTTTTGATAAGTTTAACAGCTACGCGAAGGAGTAAGATAATTGCCCACTTTTCAAATGTTTTAAATCCATCAAAGATTGACTACATTAAAACACACTGGGTTTTATATGATTGACAGCTTCTACTTGAGGAGAAGCTGAGCTGCAGCAGCATCTCACAGGAAGTGGGCGTGTTTGTAGAGCTGCTTTGGGCAGAAGCCCTCGGTTGTCTAGACAACGTCCTGAAGGTTCCGATCACCAGCCTCAGTCTCAATGATGTAAGTGGTCTGTGTGTCTGTGTGAGGGTTTGTGTGTGTGGGTCTGTATGTGTTCACTACAGTTGTATTGTTATTGTGTAGGTGTATGTGTGTTCACTACAGTTGAATTGTTGTTGTGTAGGTGAGCAGAGCTGAGGGACTGCTGCTGCAGGTCCAGAAGAACCTGAGAAAGAGATGTGGGGAGGAACCAGACACTGAGGTTGCCTCTTTGATGGAGGAGATCTACACACTCCTACCACACAAAACAGATCTGCCCCCCCCCCCCGTCAAAACTAAACTCATCTCATCATTGCTGGATCTCTGTCAGGTAGCACACACGTTGTTTGACTAGAATGAACACAGCCTGTTCTACCAAGCATATGTTATAACAGGGACATGGGATACAATCCATGCAGTAGTTGTAGAGGTAAGGATGTCGGGTAGGGATGTCAGGTAAGGATGTCGGGTAAGAATGTTGCGTAAAGATGTCGGGTAAGGATGTCGGGTAGGGATGTTGGGTAAGGATGTCGGGTAAGGATGTCGGGTAGGGATGTCGGGTAAGGATGTCGGGTAAGGATGTCGGGTAGGGATGTCGGGTAGGGATGTC